>RJWH01003204.1:0-169545 GCA_004363575.1 Solenodon paradoxus | reverse complement strand
AGAGAGAGGAGAGAGAGAGAGAGAGAGAGAGAGAGAGAGAGAGAGAGAGAGAGAGAGAGAGAGAGAGAGAGACACCTTTGTGAAGTTGCCTTATTTTACCACACTGGAAAATTTCTAACTTAGGTCACCTGAAGAGCAACCTGATATGGCTTAGAAAAATAGCTTGTTACCATCCATGCAGATTAAGAAATAAAGAAACCCTTTCGTTTCCATCAAGCCAGTAAAAAACATACTTGCAAAGCACCAGCTATACTTTCATCCATTCATTTGGTTTTGGCACAAAAAGCACAGCACTTCTGAGTCCACTATGGAAACAAATAATTTAATAGCAGGCACCGGCAGAATGACAACAACGGGACTTTTGTTTTCTCTCTTCTTCCATCTCCTGCTTCCTGCTCACCGTGTTCCTTTATGCTCCCAGTCATGTGGGGAAGAAAAAGTAACTGCTGTCTGATTAAATACTGATCATTCTTTTATTTTGGAAGAAAAACGATTTCTTTTTTATTTACTTTGGAATTTTGCATACACAAAAAGGGTAGTAACAACCTTGTGTTTCTTTTTTGATTTATCAGTTTGCAGAAAATCTTGAAGAAAATGTTTTCATTTATTAAGAATTATCACTATCCTTTCTATGCTAGTCCAAACAAGGTCTTCTCAATTACAGACTTGATCCAAAGGATGAGTGAATATAAGAGCCATGACACTGTTCATACAAGCACCCTTGCTCCTCATCACAGATCCATGGTCACCTGCTTGTCTTTGTTTTTGGACTTAACATATTGCATTAACATACAATAATTGCTGTTATGAGTCTGTCTCTTTCCCGAGCCCCTGTCTTTCTCTTCACTGTATCATCAGTGTTTCTCTCTGCCCTACCAGTATTCAGACACGCTACTATGGCACCCAACTTTGAAAGACAGAGACATAAGCCCTCCTTTGGCACAGGTACCGCCTTACCCCCTTTCTCTACCAGGCCTCAGCAGAGTTGCCCCTGTCTCTTGTCTCCAGTTTCTCTTCTCCTCTTTGGAATCCAATCAATTGGGTTTCGTCCCCACCATTTGACCCCCAAATGAAGATGGCTACCCTTCATCAAGTCCCTGCAACCAACAGTCCATTCTCTGCTCCCACCTCTCCTGACCTGCAGTTGCATTTGTCACAGTTGCTAGGACCTTCTCCTTCCTGAACACTCTCTTCACTTGACTTATGGACAACCCCCTCCTCATTTTGCTTACTTTACTGTTCACCCTTTCTGTCTCTTGAGGCTGGTTCCTCAAAAGGTTCTTGACTTCTCAATACTGATACGCTTCAGAGTTCAGTTCTCAGACACCTTCTTATCTATATTCTTTCTATACTCACTGCCTGAATAGTTCCTTCCAGACTCATGCTTTAAAAAGTGACATATTTGTATCACACTCTGACATCTCCCATAAATTAAAGCCCCATATACACAATGACTGATTCAGCATTTCCACCCGAATGGCTAATGAACAAATAGCTGACTTCCCACCCCTTAAATATTTCAGTGCTCCCTGGTATTGAACTAAATAGTGCCTCTATCCCTGGGCTGCTCAGTCAAAATCCTTTGGAATTATAACTTACTGTCTTTTTCTCTCACGTCTGAACTAAATCATCTGCCTATGTTCTTCTTAAAATATCCTGATCATCATGCTCATTTTATTGTAGCATCAGAGTAAATTTTTCTGAATTCCACGGAACTCTACTTAGTAACAGTATAAGTCAACTGAATATAGGGATGTATCATTATTATACTATATAAGTATATATGTATACATGTACGTGTGTATATATACACATATGCATATCCCATCCACCCAAATATATGTCATATATCGCGTGACCATTTATTTAACAAACTAAAGCACATTCAAGTATCCTCAAAACATCTATAGAACCATTGTTGGCATCATCTCTTCAATTTGAGAGGCTAAGTCAACAGAGGTATATTGAATTTTTAGAAAAGGCCACCAAACGAGGGGTCCATAATATGTCCCTACATATTCTTTTGGAGAAGTCAATAATAATAATGCCAGAATTTGACCGCTCTTATTTAGGTTATTTCTCAGCATGCTGTTTACAATGAGGAACTTGGAAACAAGATAATGTCACTCTCCAGACAGAGTGGTAGACCTGCAAGCTGAACCCTCTTTCCTATAATGTAGCCCACTGCATGAGCACAGACCCATCATGGGCCTCTGTGTCACCCTCTGGGACACAAAGGGGCATGGAAAACTGACACAAACCAACATGAGTCTTTGGCTATTGCTTTTTCCATGAATAATAAAGGTCTTTGTTTCTGACCCAGAGTCAAGTGCCTTCTGCCAGCATCCATGAAAATTTAACAGGCTAACTTGTTAACTTGCAAGTAGGGTAAAATCCCAGAAGCTTCACAGTCCAGACAGTGACTTAACAATAAAGTACTTTAATCTGCAGAGGAGGCAAAGCAACTACTGTCTCTCGAATTCTACTCAGCTGTGCTCCTTGATGACCTTACTTAATTTCTTAGGTGATGTGTTTTCCTCTCTACTACCTGGGAAGAAAGCACCATTATCTAGATTTTATAGCTATGTAAACTAAGGCTCACAGCAACTGTTCAGAGTAGGGCCCGAGATATCAACCCAGAATAGCCTTACTCTAACACTATCTGTGCCTTCTATTACTGAATTCTTCCTTGTCCGCAGTCTTGAATATAATTTTAAAACAACAGTGAGAGCTTATGTTTTATGTAACATTTACCAATCTTATTTAAAAGGAAGTGAATTTATACACCCAAGAAATCACAATTGTTTACTCTTTCAATATTCTATAAGCAAAAGTGGATTCTGGTAACATGCTAATGTACTACATAAAGAGACTACTTTTTCTTTAATTATCGAACCAATTCAAATAATGTGAAAATCTTCATTAATAAACCTTAGTATCAAATAATAAATTCTATCAGATGGAATTCCATTTTATAACATCTGAACAGGATAGAAGGGCTGATCTAAAAAATGTTAAAATAAGAAAGGCATCTTAAAGTTTAATGACATGTCTAGCAGCATAAAATTTGTCATTTGAAGAATGTGTAATAAGAATGTACAATTGTATGCACAGATTTTAATTAATAATTTCTACTACATTCTTCTTCCAGACATATTTACCTAAGTTACATAATTATGAATAGCTTCTGGAAAAAAAAATCCTTTCTGAAGGAAGTGTGTGTGTGTGTGTTCTACTTTCTTAAGAGTCAGTGGTTGCTGACTGTGAGCATGGGAAAAAAGAAAATGTCAAGGCATCAAGGGATCTCCATTAGTGTGCAATCTATGCACATAAAAGTTGGGGGCAGACCACAGGAAAGTTAGCAGTAGGTAAGGAACTAAAATTCCTTTTCCCCAGCATCCCAGTGAGCACAACCAGGTCATCCTTATCCTAATTAGAGAAGACTGTCCATGGGGTAGCTCTGAGGACTCCAAATACTGACTCCCAAATATCTCCATCACTGAAATGTTATCAACTTTATACGTTTGTGATATCAAGTATAGACAACACAACTAAACTATTTTGTTTGTTGCTTTGGTTGTTTTTAATTTGTCACATTAAAAACATTGTTAATCAATATTAAATATTTATATACATAATATCCATGTAAAGTGTGTATGTATAGTCTTTAAATCTGAAAAACAAAAAATTCACTTAAATCTTTTGATTGTGCTATGATTGCCTGAAGTCAAAATGTTGAGTGTAATGACAATACTCTATAGTAATCATCTATTCACACATGCAAATGAAAATTTTTGTAACACTTTTTGTTCCTATGCTTTTGTTTAGATTATATAAATATAATCATATGCTTGCTGAATATAATAATTAAACATGTTTAACTTGTATTTTGATGTCCTCTCTTGAATTACATCTTTTTAAGTCATTTCTATTGTATTTTACTGATGCATACATCCATGATGTTGGCGGCAGGGGAAGGGGTGCGCTGGTTTTGCACTGTAGATATTTGAGAAGCACTTTTGTAGACAATAATGGCAGATATCTTCATCTCCAAATGACCTAGTTTCTAGCTGCCCTAACCTGACATGGTTCTATTTTCATATTTGATACCCATATTTGTCACCTTAAGTTCTGAGAGCTTGGAGAGGAAGCCAGAACACTGACTAAGCCTTGGCAGGGCTGTTGCTGGGTAGTAAGGACAGGGCAGCAGGCTTAGGAGGAGGTGGTGAGTCACTCAGTACCTGCCTAACTTTCCCCCACTAGCATTCTTCCATGGGACCGTCTATGTCATGTGGCAGAACCGACATAAATGGATGCTCCAGTGCAATTAAAATGCTCAAGGCAAAATTGATTCACTTAAGAATTTTGCTTCAGGCAAAGTGTGAGAGTTATGAATTCTGTGAAATGTTATAATGATCCTGTAAACACCAAAGTAAAAAAATGAAGATAAAGAAATATGCTCCTCTACATCTAGGTGTCTCCTTGAGTAGAAGGAAGCCCAGACCAACATGAGATGTTTGAAATAAAACTAGTATGAACAACTATAGCTGACATGAACTACTAACCAAACCTGGTAAATCATGTCTTCTTTTCCTCAAATTTAATGTTTTCAAGAAGCATAACTATAGGCATGCCTGTTGGAGCAGTGGTTAGGACAATCCCCTCTGAAAGAAAAAGCCACATACCTATGGGTTCAAGTCCCACGCCTGGTGAGAAGCAACCAGTGTGAACAACTAGATCAAAATAAAAAAAAAACATGTTTCTTTCTCCTCTCTCTTCCTGCCTGCCTACCTGCTTTTATTTCTTCCTGCTTTCCTAAAAAAGAATTTAAGAAGTATAACTATAATTACTAATACTGCTCCAGTTACATATGTATAGTTAATGTCCCATGGCTATATATGATTATCAAGTAAAAGCAGTAAGCATTCCTATCATAATATTCAAGCAAATAAAATTGGGTTGCTTTTAAGAGAAAAAAAAATTATGAAACTGATGGATATAGATTAAGAATGCTGACATTTTCAATAATAAGGCATACATAATTTGTGAAAATCTATTGCCTTCCCAATTTTAGTACAAATTCTAAGCTAACCTAATTCTAATGTTTATGTGTTTCTCCCCTCTGGCTCAAAATGAGCAGAATTAACAAAAGAGTAGAATTAACAGAATTAAGTGAAAATTAAGAATTAAGTTCTGAGCCTGTTATGGAGACAGTCTTGGCTCAACTCCAGCTTCCATCAGTTACCAATGTATATTCTTGGGCAGTCTGGTTTCTCAGTCTGTGCCTGAGTTTCCTTAGCTGGGGGTACACTTATCTCATTCTCAAAGGTGTTTTGGAGGATGAGAAGAGGTAACACATAGTGCTTGACACCAAGAGACAGTGCCTGAAGATTACACACTTTATACAGGTACTGATGACAAAGGCAACCATGGAAAGAGGCCAACTCTTAACTTGGAAAGTGTCTCCCAAAGCATCCTTCTCTAAGATTCATTGGACAGCACAGCTCACCATCCCCGGTTCTGGGAGGTATGAATGAAAGAAGATGAAGTGTTTTCTGGAGAACGGATTAGAAGTAGGAGCACAGTGAGTTACAAGACTGAACACTCAGTGTACTCCAGGCTCTCGTCTAGGCTCACGATTGAGAGATAGGACCAATTGGTGTTCCTCCTGCTGCAACTTGGAGAAAGAACTTGACTTCTACATCAGTGCTTCTGTATTTCCTCATCTATGAAATGGGACTAAGAACAGCAACTCCTCCTGGACTTCATGCCATAGAATTGTTATGAGGATTAAATTAGTTCATATGACAGGCACTCAGTTGCCTTCTGTTCCACAAAGTCTTCAGATAGGGCTGCCCCCAGGGTCCAGTCCTGTTTCTTATTGCTGGTTTCACCGCTTGGTGGTACTTCCAGCTTCAAAACTTCAAGTACCCACTATCTGCTGAGGACTGAGCACTTTCTTGATCTCTAAGCTTGCACCGTGCTGCCTAGTTATCATCTCCACGTGTAGGTGTAACAACCAATCTTTACCCAGCCAGCTCACAAGGCAGTTGTCACCTCCCGACTCCCATCTTTTCCACCCACGGCCTTCCCTTTCTCCCTAGAGGCCAAGTCTATGTTCTTGTTGCTCAGACCAAAGCCTTGGAGTCTCCATGACTTCCCTTCCCCACACCCCACATCCAATCCATCAGGGAATCCTGCACATTCCGCCTTCAGAATGTATTCAAGTTCTCCCTTCTCTTACTTGCACTGTCTCCCTCCCTAGTCTTGCCTAAGGCGACAACAGCCTCCACCCTGCACCTCTGCTTTCCCCTCCTAACAGTCTATGACCCTTTACAGACTAAGTCAAAACACATCCCACGTCTGTATAGAACCTTCTAGGGCTTCCATTTCCCTTGGAGGGGAGCCAAAGTCCTGACATGGCCTGCATGCCCTTACATGAACTAGAACTCCAAAAGCCTCCTGCTTTTCAACCGTACCGACCACTCTCCTCCAACAAACAATCCAGAAACATACAGACTTCACACCTTTGCCCTTTATTCTCTTTTACCTGAAATGTTCTCTGGCTTTGTTAATTCCTTCACCTCCCACAAGCCTTTGCTGCAGTGTCATGTTTTTCATTGTTGCCTTACATGATGATTCTGTTTAGACTTATGACCACCCCCTCATTACCCCACCCTCACCATGCTGGATCCCCTACTTATTGTTATTCTTATTTGCTTGTTAAAATACTCTATAATTGACTTATTTGTCATGTTTACTGTCTAGTAACTTATTAGGTTTACTGTCTAGCATCTGTCATCTCCCAGAATGCAAACTTTGAAGGGACATGAATATTTCTGGTTTGTTCATTCATGGATCCCAAGCTCCTAGAGAACTTTCTGGCACATAGTAGGAGTTCAATACATATTTACTAAATGAATAGCCACAAATGCAGTATCCCAAGGGTTGTCTTATTAACTCCAAGAGATTAACTTGCAAAATCAGGACCTCAACACAAGCCCACATTCTTCCCACAAAACTTTCTGCCTCCCAACATTAAACTTGTATGTACCTACCGCACTGTTTCAAGAGACACACTACTAAGCAGTCAACTCATATCAAATAGCTGTTGGAAGGTCACCATACCACCAGCATGTAATGAACACATGGTCATGGAACAAGACAAATGCCACGGATTAGCAAGCACAGTTCATGAGTTTCCAGTAGTCAGCTTCGAGCACTTAGCTGAGTTTCCTTAAATAATAATTCCTCCATGTAGGACGAGTAACTAAAGTGGACTCTCTAAGTCCCCTGCATAATCCAGTGACATGAGGAAATACCATTTTCCCTGGCATCATAAGTTCCAAAGTTTCCACACACTTTGACACTCTGCATCCTGTACAAGAAGCTCATTATAATGGCCTTAAAGCTCTTGGTAAAGGGAGAGACTTTGCTGGGAGAAAGAACTCTACTCACCAAGATGAAGACAGTAAAGAATATGACAACAATCGCAGCCGTAATGAACAGCTTTTTCCGAGGAAACACAGCAGCAGGAAGGAGAAACACTAGTGCAAAGCAGATGGCACCTCGGAGGCCTCCATAGGCAATAATAAACTGATCCTTAAAGGTCAGGGGAATGGTCCGGAACCAGTTAATGACCTGAGTCAGGACAAACACACCTGAGGAAAGAAAACAAAGAAATCACACCATGAGAGGCTAGAAACTGAAAACATGAAGACTTTTCCTGGGCTTCTGTGGCAGGGCAGACTATTGAAGGATAGGCCCCTTAAGAGCTCTCCTCTTCTTCTCTGCCTTCTGGTATACCAGGCTCTGTGGCTCTGTCGTTCCAGGATAATGGATCAGAGAAGCCAGGAGAGATTAGGTTGATTTATAGCAAAGGCATATTCAGGGAAGGAAAGAGTATGTCAGGGAAGGGGGAACAGAAGGAGAGAAGGAAAGAAGTAGAAGGAAGAGGAGGAAGGAGATGAGGCAGGTGAAAATCAAAGATGAAGGAGACCAAGTGCCAGCAGCAGCAGCAAAGCAGAGGGACAAGAGGAAGAAAGGCCCATTCTTTCAGTGAGTGCTGCTGTGTGTTCATTGAGGAAACAATTGCTCATTACCCAGCGCTCGCCAGATGAGACAGAAGGCCAGGGTGAAGCAGACGAAGGCCCAGTTCCACTCATGGTTCTTGCCCACGGTGGACACGCCCATGAAGATGAAGATCAGGGTCTCACTGACGCTGCTCAGCATCTTCATGAAATACTTGATGGTCGTGTAGGATTTCTGAGATACATTTTCCTCCACATACTTATTCATAGTCATAGCACAAGCAGTGATTCTGCAAGAAGAGAGACAGCTTTGACTTAAATGTAACAATATTCCTAATCGGAAGAGGAGAGTCAGCTCTGAAGAGCTAACCTATGTGAGCTCTGTGCTCTGCCATGATTATCATATTATCAGTTGATTTTTATGTGAATGTGATGAGCATCCCTGGAAACCCTACTTTCTCTGGAGGTCTTCATCAATACCCCTGAATTGAATGAGGCAGTTGTGCCCGGGTTTCTCATGCCCCACAGTTCTCCTTTCCCCACATCCACAGACTCAGAGGTCTGTGCACATCTGCACCATCAGCTATACTGACAGCATCACAAATAAAACGAGTCCATAAGAAATTCAAGATCTATGATTTCCTTATAAACCAATTCTATCTTTTCTATTCCACTATTTAATGTTCTATTGCCTACAACATTAAACTTGCAAAAGTCACATTGGACCTCTCCTCCTGCCACCCCTCTTCAGGGCCTTCTCTCACCATCTAAATTGTTTTGGATTCCTCATCCTGAATCTCAAATTCTTGAACCCACTTGATATTTTCCATATTTTTCCAAATTTTCCAGTTCTCTTTTCTATTGAACCACTGTACCCACTTCTGGAAAATTTAAAATTTAATCCAAGATGCTGAGAATTGCTAAAGGAAAGATATGCTTTTGCTTGACTCCTTCAGCATTTCAAAAAAATTGGGGGCCACAGAACCGTTTACTACTATATTTAATTCCAGCATCTTTGCACACCCTGGTACAGGGGACCCAACTCCACACTTCTAAGTTTGACGCCTGGAAATCTTCACAGTCTTCCCTCAGGGAACAAGTCCAATGTCCCCTCCTGCCCTCTCTTTACCTAAGACACCACATAAGCCTCTACCATTGCAATTTCCCAAATATGCCTGCTGTTAACTCTCTCCTTGGCCCATTGTACATGTGCCTAGGCTCCTGCCCACCTGGAATGTTTCTCCTGACCAACTCAAATGCCAGCCCAGGGGGCAACTTAGTACAAGCTGGGTGATAGTTCATTCTGGGTTCCGTGAAGAAGAAACAGCTACTGTAAAGAACCCATAGGAGTTCATTATCAGAGGAATGAAACAGAAAGACAATTTGGCCATCCGCCTTCCAGGGTGATAATTATGCCACAAACCAGTTGCTGGTGATAATATCTAATATTTCCCACATTCTCATAACTACAGTGCACTGACTTTGTATGCACCCTGCACACAGCCACTGCAGAGAATCCAACTTATCCTGAGGTTTCTGAGATTTTATAAAATTCCCTTACAGTAAATAGAAGAGGCAGAAGTATGCAAAAATAAAGGCCCTCTGAGTTTAAACCTAAACTTAAACAGGGAACCAGGAAGAGACTAGTTCCTTACATGGAAAGAATGTATATTATTTTTGTGCCCCATAAAAACACAAAAAGCCCACCAAGTCAAGGACCAGGCATTTAGCCACAAGGTCATTGCTCCCCAAATAAGCAGGTATTTCTTTTAGATTTATATGAGTGGAGACTACATCATTTATGTGATCCCCAAAAGAAAGAGTGTATTCTTATATGGGCTAATAAAATTCAGCAACCACAAAAACCTAGCACAGCCCTTGAGTAGGTGAGGTTTATATCCTAAGAGTCAATGTTTACAGCACCCCTAGTCTGAGCCAGGTACTGTGCAAACACTTTGCATGGATCATGTTGGTTAAACCTCATAATAAGCCTCTGAGGCAAGTTCTATTATCACTCTCATTTTACAGATGAGAGAACAAAGGCGAACAGAGGTCTGAGTACTTGAGGTTACATTGCTAATAAGTGGGGGTACTAGGACTTTAACCAGGCCGTCTGACTCACAGGAGGTTCTGTCAGGACTCAGTTCAGGCTTTCCAATCTCTCAAGTCATCCAGCCATCGCTGAGAGGAGAGAGGTCTCACTCCCCTGCCAAGACCTCGCTCATCCTCTCCAGCACAAACCTGTCTGTATTAGCTTCCTATGGTCTTCGCTAACAAGCGGCTAACAACACCACAACTGTACGACTGCACTTCCAGAGTTCACGAGTCCAAAATCACTTTCACTGGACTAAAATCGAGTTGCTGACAAGGTTGTGGTCCCTCTGGAGGGACTAGGGGAAACGCTGTTTCTTGCCTTTTCTAGATTCTGGAGGCTGCTTGAATGCCTCGGCTTGTGGCTGAATCATCTCTGGTCACATCTCTGATTCTGATCCTCCTGTCTTCCTGGAAGTGCTGTGTAGACTCTCCATGTCAAGATTCCAACCTAAAGAAGTCTCTTTTGCCATGTAAAGTAACATACTTGCATTTCAGGGGATCGGGACCCTTTAAAGTTATTATTCAGCTAATCACACTGTTGCTGGCACTCACCCCCTTTTGCTGGTAGCCTCTCCCAAGTGCATGTCCCCAGAGGAGCATGGTCAGAGCTGCTCACATGCACTTAGTGACAGAAGCTGGTGGGAGCTCTCACACTGACTTGATATGAAATACTGGAATCTCCACCAGCTGGTATTAGATGCTGGAGAGAACAGAGCACAAAGTGGCATCTGTTCACATGAGCCAGTACCGGGTCTTACATCAGCACCCACCTGAATATAACCATTCATTGACAACATTTCTGAACATCTTCATAGTTCATATTTTGGCTTATTTTTTAAACCAGACTTTAAAAACTAATATTGCCTAATATATTGTAATAAAAGATAAATTTTTTTAATCTTTTTTTTATCTGATTAAGACTCTGGATCATAATGTTTTATAAAGAAAAGACATGCACATAGCAACGCAAACTAAGGAGCCTCTCTTAAATGATGCCCAGTTAAAGTGTGTAACAAAAACTCTTGAAAATGACCTTAATACTTCTTGAAATTCTCTAATCATACACAACAGGCACTTTGAGATTGACTTATTATAAAGCATTTAAGTTTAGAGACAAGTGTGAAGACTAATAAAATACAAAAGTGCCTGTGACACAACTTTTTCCATCACTTCTTTCTTAATGTAACATCGTTTATAGGGCTGAACCCCCTGCTTGTATCATATTAACCTATCTCCCACTCTCCTTCTTGGAGTGAGATAGTATTTGTTTCTCATTAAAAATGTTTTTTTAAAGCCTGGAGAAGACAATATTTGTTAATGTGCTAAACATTTCTCTGAGATCTTGCCCACATAATTCGTCATCCTATGGTTTAAATACAAATTATACAGGCAAAAAAATTTCCAGTTCATTATGTGAACCATTTAACAAAAATTCTTATCAGAAAAATACAACTTTGGCTTAGTAACTTTAAAATGAGTGACTTCCACATGAATTTCATGGGATAATTTTCCACTGCTTTGTATCCTTAATATGACTGCAGGAGTGATGATCCTGTCTGCTAGGCACCTCACTGTAACTTAATGTCCTTTCCTATAAGTGCGGGTGAGACCCTTGGGGTGAAGGATGCCCTGGGCAGCCCCTCTCGGCCCCAGTGCTGAAAGTGTCCTGTTCAGGATGTGTGGATATATCCATGACACTGATGTACCCTTGAATTGGGGACAAATGTCCCATATGTCCCTATTCTGATCTGTCACACACAACTTAATGCATGTAGCCTCACAAAGTTCTGGAGGTATTTTCATTGCAAAGAGAGGTGCTTCTTTTTTAAGTATTATGCTCTAGCCTGAAGTCAAAACACCTCATTTTCAGTAATATCTTGAGTACATAAACCTACCCATGAGCTGGTCTCCCTTCAGTTAGGGTGTACACTCATTACGGTCTCTCAGGAATAGAAGGCTGAAGCCTTCTCTGATTCATCTGTGAATAGTTGATAGTGAATAGCTGACATAGCTTAACCACCATCATAAAACTGAGCCTCTATTTTTTTATAAAAAAATCACAAGAGACTCACAGAGCTGGAATAGGGAGCAGGCTGGCACTCATGCTATGATTGTCCCCACTTTTGTTGGATTTGGAGTAGGCTTAGGAGTGTACGTGGGATCAAGCCATGTCACAGCATATCACAGTAGTACTGCATGTTACCAAGAAGTGGATTTCTTCTCCATCATCGTATGAACACATGAAGATTTCAGGCCTGAAGTCCACAATCTCTTAACCTCTCTCTGAACCTCAAAACTATAATATCTACACCAAAATAATAACCTAAGTACTCATTATATTTTAGAAAATTCTAAATGAATTTCTTAACTCTAAATCCTCTTCCAACATAGAACAATTAACCTTTAGCATTCTCAACATGACCTTACTTTAATGAACTCATGTCATTAAAACATATTTTAACTCCTTTTCATGCATGACTCTTTCCTAACCTTCATATTTACTTAGTATAATTGTGAATAACATTATATCAACAACATTTTAACATCTACCTTGAGTCAAGTTCTGTGCCAGTGTATAAGAAAATGAAAAGCATGAAAGCAAATTAGATGCAGTTTCTATTTTCAAGAGTTCAAAGTTGAGGAGGAGAAACTTTCATGAGCAGATAATTTTAACCCAACACTGTCAATTCTAGAAATGGGGAATTCAGGAAGGAAGCTGCTACTTCTGCCATAAAAATTAAATATTGGAGTAAAATCTTCATGGATAAGTGAGAGCTCAACATGAAGGGAGAAGAGGGAAGTAATTGAAAGAAAAGTATAGGTCACGTGCAAAATCATGAAAGCAATTAATGAACTGGCACTTTCAGGAAACTGTAGATGACTCTTTGCTGGAGCAGGATTGGGGAATGGTGATATTAAGAGGCATATAAAGGAAGTTAAGATCAGATGACAAATGGCAGGGCTATAGACTATGCTTAGGAGTTTCAGTTTTATTCTGTAGGCTGGTGGGGAAAATGAAATATCACATCTAGGATTATATAATTAATGTCTATCTCTACAACCCAACTGAAAGATTCATGATGGGGACAAAAATGTGTCATCAATACTTAGCAGTGCCTGGCATGTTATTAATGTTTTTGAATCGATGACTACAGAGATACATGGAAGTTCTGTTCACAGGAATAGTGGTGTGATAACGACAGATTTGTATTTTTAAAAGAAAACTCTGAAGGACACATGGAGAACAGACTTGTGAGGGCACAAACCTGAAAGCTGGAGTTCATTTGTTTCCTGTGAAGGTGTGTCACTTTGTTTTCAATAGCCATTACAACACCTGCATATATAACATCCCAAAACAAGTCCAAGTTTTGACAGGTGTTAGGTGTCCTTCTGTGAGACCACATGGAGGTAAGGTATGTATAGAATACTCTGGTGCATTCTGCTTTGTTATTATCTTCCCTCCCATTACGTTTTAACATAAATGTATGGTGATTATCACCAATTTAGAGTCAGAGAAGCTAAAGCACTATAATTAGTGGCTTTTACATTCACCAGCAATTGAGGTTTTCTTCATCTATATCACTCTAAATACAGCATAGAAAAAAAAAATCCAGCCAGATAATACTGTCTCAACAATCTTTGGGGGAGAAAAACAGACTTTATGTTTAGATAATCTGTCGTTTGACTATATTCTTCTGAATAGAAAATTCCAACAAATGCTTTTTGTCTCGTACTCCATGACTCCATCCTAGATGTCACCAAAGCCCATCTTCCATGCCCTTATCCCATATGTATGTTTTGAGAGAGCAGGGTAGTGTTCTTTCAGCTTGCCACTGTCCCCTGAACATCGTAGTATCGAGTGCATGTTTAATTGATGCTGGCTGAGTCAACTTTAATGAAGGCTCAAAGCCCTTCATCTAGATGGTCATGGTCCATGGAATCAAAGGGACCAGGCTTCTATAGCAAAGGCAGCGGTGAAGGAAGATTTGAGTTGGGCAGATAAAATAGATATCCTGGTCGTGTTTCATACATGCGATAAAGCCAAGCATAAATTAATTCAGTTCAGAAGTACAGTGCTTTTATTTTTTTAAGTACAATTGATTCTCTAAATTTTATTTCTACATTAGTAGGCCTTTTTCCTGTAATCCAAACCATTTAGAATTAAACCGACAGAATGTTATAAAATTATTTTGCTGCCATCCATAACTGCATATGTCTTAAAAAGTACGGATTCGATTGCAGAAATACATCCCAAATAATAGTTTTATATTCTCGATATATAGTTGGCAAAACTTAGAAATATATTTCAATAGTCAGTGCCAAGCATTAGCAATAACAAAGAACAATTAAAAAGCTTTTGTCGGTATTGATTAAATCAGGTCTTGTGGTGAATCAGGGTACATTGGATGTTCTCAGAATAAAGTACTCACTCATGTGAGGGAAATTAATTATTCCAGGGCATGAATTTACTATAAAATGGATGGCCTCTTCCGGGAAACCTGTCAACCAAGAGAAAGTGAGTATGACATATGAGAAAATACAAATAAAAATAGTTTTCAAAGGAGGATCCGAGTATAACAATTGAACAGACTTTCTTAGAATCAAAAGTGAAATAAGATAATTCACTATTGTAAATGCTTTATTATGCATATAGTCTTGCCCTGTATGTGAGTAGTTGCACATCCTTTGCTTTTATGTCTTCATTTGCTCTTGATTCAAATCAACTCAAGTTCAGAGATCACTTGGTGGCACCTAATAAAGCAATTATGGTTTTGTGGAGAGAACACAAAAGATGATAACTCATTGTCAAGTGTAATGAAATGCAAGATATGAAGGGACCCACAGAGTCGGACAACTCTAGTCCACTGACAGAGGACTGAGAAGCAAGAAACCTTTGTTTTTTGCCTCCATCAAAAATCAAGTATCTCTTGAAACTGTCTATAATAAAGCTGCTGAGATCTTAAGGATTAAACTAATGGAGGAAGGCTGCTGGTAGAGGCTGGCGTGAGGAACAGCCATGCAATGACGCTGCACCAGATGGACGTGCAGAGTATTTTCAGGACTCAATTTATGCATGGAGAATCCTTGCAAGAGCCACTTGTTCTGGCAGCTCCTGTGAGTCTTAGCTTGTATACCAGAGCAGTGTTTTTTCAAGTATGCTTTGCGGACCACACGATCACTTGAAATATCTAGAAAAACACAAATGCCTGGGTCCCATCCCAGACCCACGAAATCAGAGTTTCTGGTCTAGGGCTTGGGGTTTTGTTTAAGAAACCACCTCTCTAGGTGATTCCTAAATATATCAAAGTTTGAAGAAAGCAAGTAATAGTATAGGCAGAGGTTTCAGGGTAAGAAGAATAAATGAGAAAAAGATCCAGAAATTGAATCATTTTGTTTAAAATTTTATTGGAGAGTGAAGAAAAGGGCTAACATGAGATTTGAGGACTATCATGAATTTGATTACTTTGTCAACTATTTTCACTTCTCTCAATTTCCATCCTTGATTCCAGGTGCAGGTTCCTATTTTCTGTACTCCTATTCAGGCATCTTCATGCATCATTATTCCTGCCCCAGGTTCTACCTAGGCACTTGTTATGTGAAACACTTCCCTATTCTCCACCCAGGGAGCCATTCATCAACCCTGGGTGCATCTGATGAGCCTGAGGACATCACCTCCAGAATATCATTAACATCCCTTTATGTGTGATGGTATAAAAAATAAGTTTCGGAAGCACTTCTATCACACAGAAATACAACTGTGTCATATCTTAAAACTTGCAAAGGCTCCTGGCTACCTGTAAATAAAACAGGTCAAGATCAAGCATCTACCATTCTCATCACCCTCAAGTTCAGTTCCATGGATGTAACAGAGCCTTTCACCTCAGTCACCTTACATTCCTCCCTCAACTCAGGATCTTCATCACTAAGGCTCTGACTCAGCATTTCCAGTCTCGCACCCATTATACTTTAAAAAACTAAGTTTTCCTTGATCGCTGTAGTCAATTCAGGTTGGGAGGGAGGTCTTATTCACAGTGAGCTTAAGTGCACTGCATTCTTCTGGTAACAAACTCTGCATTTCATGCTTTGGGGCTGGTCATGTAATGTAGTCTGATCCAGTCACAGTTTCCGAAATCCCTGAGTCAACACAATTCCTCCTTTATAATTTCTTGTAGCAGAAGCTAATAGAGTAGATCTCCTGCTCTTTTTTTTATAGTGCCAGGGATGCAAAATTTAACTTGTCTGTGACCTCTATTTGATGTTTTAGAGATGGCTTAAGTCATCAGACAGGAAGACAAAGTTGAGAGAGAGAGAGACGGAGAGACAGAGACAGAAAGAGACAGAGACAGAGAGGGTCCTGACAACATGAAGTTCCTGGTATCTTCACCACAAGGTCAAATTTTTATCTGCCCTTATCAAGAATGTATTTCTATGAACCAATAAGTCTAGTTTAATTTGGGTTTCTCTTGCTAATACAAAGACTTCCTTTATTGTTTGAGTTGGGCTTCTAGTTTCAAGGACCCCAGTGATTCAAGTCATCTGAAATAGCTAGAGATTAACTATGAGGACACATGTGAAAAGACAGCATCTTGCCTATTTGGCCAGGTCTTCTAGGAACACTGAAAAAGTCAGACATATGTTTGATTACAGTAAGGGAAAAGTGACAGCAGGAAGAGAGAGTACAGTAAGAGAAACACTACAGTATCAATTGCCCGCCTCACAGATTTTCCTTGCCAAGGGAACCAACACAGAAGACTCTGGGTTGACACCAGGTTAGCTTCCCCCGCTGCACAGAATTTCTGAGACATTCATTAAGGCTTGTTAAATCAGGATGAACGAGTAATGGGTTTTCCTTAGGTCACCTATCTTATTCTTCAAAGAGAAAACCTCAACCACCATAGCTTAAGTCTCTGATCTAAAGCCCTCATGAAACAAAGGGAAAACCAATTTAGGTTATATATCATATCAGTATCAGAAATATTGGCTGAGTATACAACCATAAACTTCATTTCAGTATAAATTTTCTGAAATAATTTTCATTAAAACAGAAAACTATTTGTTAGCAACCATGCAATATTTATATTTCTGATTTATAATCTCGCTTTACATCTAGACATTAATTTACATATTACTAGAAAATAATTTCAGCCTTACCCTTGCAATTCACTTACACCCAAGGGTCTAAAAGTAGAAAATGCCATTTTACATTGTAAACTTTGGACCAAAGTTTACATTTATCATGACTTGATCATCAAATTAAGTTATGGCCTAAAATACACTTGAAATATGGGCATCATTACATATATACCCATATATGTGCATTATATATATAATTTTATTTTTTTAAAGGAAAAGTGTAGACAGATAGGAATGAGGCAAGTAAGCAGGCAGGCAGGAAGAGAGAGGAGGAAGAAGCATTTTTTTATTTAGCTGTTCACACTGGTTGCTTCCCTCTGGGTCCAGGACTGGAACCCAGGAGTACGTGACTTGCTCTTTCAGAGATGATTGACCTAACCATTACTTCACCAGGGCTCACCAATATAATAATTTTTATATAAAAACAAAGAACATCAAGAAAAGGTCAAAAAGCAAAGTGATAACAGAACAAATATTATGTTATAAAACAAATCTTTTTCAGACACATTTCAGGGAATCAGTTCTTAATTCAAAAGCAAATTGTTAAATAATTGTAATTTAAATTGAGCAGGTAAGCATTAAATATTTCCTGTCTAGGAATCCCCAATCCATCCCTAAAATCTACTGAATTATCTAAACAGAGAAGAGGAGTAGCATGATTAGTCCTAAAACACAAGAAAAATCATACTGATAGCCTGTCTTTTAGCTTGATGTCATTCTGACAATGTAATGAATTGATTTTCATAAGCTGGTCAAATATAGCATTTATTGGATTTATGAGGTATTATATCAACTCTTCCTAGAAAATTAACTTTCTGCTTGTGTTTCACTTAAACTGGAATGATTATTATTTCAGTACAACCTGGTAACACAAGGAAACTCAGAAACATATTAGGAGCTGAGGAGAGATGGAATAGCTTTAAAAATGCATCTCTGATAATCTTCACAATAGAATATTCATAACTGTTTTTTTCAAGAAAAGGTGAGGGTAGGAAGGACAGGGAGGAAGCAAGCAGGCAGGAAGAGAGAGGAGGAAGCAGCATTTCCATTTATTGTATTTAGTTGTTCATCTTGGATGTCCCCCATGACCCCACGATGCGAATTCAGATCTTTGGGATGTAGATGGACTGTACTTGTCTGGAGGCAGCAGGCCTAATTGCTATTCCACCAGGGTGTGCCAGAATATTTAATTTTAATTAGAGCTTTTTGTTATGTTTTGGTTTTGCCTCCAACAAAAATCAATATCTCTTGAAACTATCTATAATATAGCTGCTTGGAAATAACCTAAGAAGCTACCACAATCCTTTATGAGGAAGTCCCAAATTATATCACCTTATTCACCTGCGTTTCACATAAAATGCGTTTCACAAAATTAAACACTCTTATAGTAGCATTTGTTATGGTAGCTATTTTTAATTTTTATACTGTGCCTTAAAAACTACAACAAAATATCCCATGTGGTTTTTACTGAGTTCTTAACATAACTTAAAATACCTAATTACTAACTGTGTACTGAGTCATATATGGCTCATATAATTCAGATTCATTGACTGTATAAATTAGAATTCCCATACAGACCATAATATATGGACTCTATTAATCTTCAATTAGTCTGCATTGTAAATACAAAGAGATTTAAATGTTTTTCATGTTGTTTTACTTTGAAGAAGATGAGGCAAGAAAATACATTACTTTGAACATAGAATATGCTTTAAGCTGGAATTTTAGTCCATGAAAAAAATAAAATATCCAAACCCAGGGAATCAGTATTAAAGAATTTTGCTGATCCTGTGGGACTGACAACTTTTCCTCAGTCAAGTTTTGAAGATCTTTATAGTAAAACCTCTTATGTGGCTTCTAGAGCAACTTTATCTTTTATCGGACAGGTTATCACTTGACTTCTTAGTAACAAGCCACCTCTGCAGCACCCTCCACTTTCTTCTCTGTCATCCCTTCCCTCAGTGCTGATCTTCCCTCCAGGAAATGCTCTTTATAAACAGCACGATTGCCATCAATGGAGGGTACACATTTCTCTTCTATTTATTACAGCTTTTAGCGCCTTCATTTTTCTCTTTGACTTTATCAAGGGGAAGAAAAGATATTGAAGTAAATGTTCAAATATCCCAATAGCAAAAATTAATGGTGAACACTACAGAACAATGTCATCTAGTAGCAATATAATTAAAGCCATAAATCTAATTTAAAATTTCCTAGTAGGCATGGCTAAAAATTTAAAAAGAAACTAGTGAAGTCAATTTTCACATACATTCATTTAACCCAATATATCTAATATATTGTCATATATTGAAATCAATATAACAATCATTAATGAGATATCCTACAATCTTTTCCTGCTGTATCTTTAAAATCTGGTATATATTCTAAATATACCGTGTGGTAGGAGACCTTTTCCTGACCCCAATGCAAAAGTTAGTCTGCCAGGAATTTTCCATGGTACTACGGAGACTGTAGCTACATCTTGTTATTGTACGTCCAGCTCTACAGAGACTGCAGCTACGTCCTGTAATCATGACCCAGGACAAACAAGCATTGCCTCGCCACTCTGCAGCTGTACATAACTGATAAGAGTTGCCAGTAGAAACCACACATAGTCAAGGAGATGAATCTTTACCTTGGAGTATAAAAGGAGCTTCCCTAAACCCCCTGTTGCTCAACTTTAGGTAATGATGCTCCTGGGCCAGCACCAGTGCTTACAATCAAGTGCTGTTTTCTCTACCTTTCCAGTGCCCCGCTGTCAGTCTTCTCGCCATCTGGAGGCTTTGCCATAACAAGAGCACATCTCAATTTAGACTATATTTTAAGTGCTCAAAAGTCACTTGTGGCTGATGGCCACCAGACTGGATAGCACCTGAGAAAATGCAAAAAACCACAGGCTTTGTTCCTTTTCAAAAAATTCAGGCAAATATCTGAGTTCTTCAATTTAAACAAACATTTTAAACCATAAAAAGGATGGCAAATAATTTCATGAATCATTTATACTACTCTAAGCAAATATTGTATGGTTTCACTTATACAAGGAATCTTTAAAATACTGTGAAATCACAGAAGCAAAGTAGATTGGTTGTCAGTGGTAGGGAAGTAGGAGTGAGGGCAATGGGTCAAGGTGGTCAAAGGGCACAAACTTCCAAGTATAACATGCTTAAGTTCTGGGTACATGCTGCCTGGCGACTATTGTTTACAATAATGTCTTGCATATTTGAAAATTGTTAAGAGTGCAGATCCTAATATTTCTCACTATACATATTCATTCAAGGGAACTATGTGAAGTCTTGAATGTGTTGATTAATCTGACTTTACTGTGGTAATTAATTTGTAATATACACATACATCAAATCATCTTGTAGACCTTAAACGTATACAACGTGATCTGCCAATTATATCTCAAGAAAGGTGGTGAAGGTTTATAATTTCAAATTCCCTCCTAGCTTTACTCTGAAGTTAAGGCAAAAGTTTACAGAAGAAAATTAAAGATGTGTGAGTGGTCATACAAAATATCAACACTTATCTTTCCATTTTAGATGACTAAACTCAGTTATTTTATGAATTTTATATTTTAGTCATTTACCAATAAAATGCTATGAGATTTCTAATAAAAAATTAACCATTTCTTTGCTTTTACTTTTTCCTGAATGTATCCAGAAAATTTAGGGATATATGATTTGTTTCCCTGTTACTTAATATCCTACCTTGTTTTACTACAGCCACCCAGCCACCTGCTCCAATTAGCCTTGTGTTTGGATGGTTATGTTAGCTTTTAAAGAGGTCAGTCATGACCAGGCTATTAGTTAAGATATACACCATAATCAAAAACAAAAAGCTTGCATTTTCCAAGGCAATGTAAGGGGTAAGGAGCCAATGCAAGAACAGCATGCATAAAACCAGAGATCTACAGCTATGTCTTAGTCTCCTTTCTCCTTCCCTTCAAACTCTCTAATCTCCCTGCTCTTCTTCTAATTTGCAGGTTTGATATGAGAGTCAAGGAGCATCACATGATTGAAAGGGTGCTAGGAACACAATGCTCTATTTTTGAGGGCTAGATTTTGGTCTGACATGAGTTTACACAGAGAACAACGAAGGTATGCTCTGAGCTTCTTTACACTTGATCTCTGTCCCACCCTCTCTTTTTCCCTCCCCCCAGTTAAGGAGATCCCTCAATAAATGTCTTGTACCGTTCTTGGAAAAACTGATGCCCTCACCTGAAGTAATTTGTTAACTGTGGATTTTAGACCTAGATGCTCTCCCAGAGTGTATGTACGTTCACCAATACCCTAAGCATCAAGGTCTAAAAATGTTCTCTTTGGAATAGGAGTGAGTAAATGTATTGTCAGATACAGTCATGGAAATGTTAATTGAGAAAATGATTCTTATTAATTATGGGGTGACGGTGTGTAGCCTGGCCTGCTTATTCAGGTACGAAATGTTCTGTGTAAGTCTGAGCTTAGTTTGAAGTCCTGGGACAAGAGTTAAACATCTTTTGTTGTTACTTTCTAGCTCATTCACATTCACTTGTGTGTTAAGTGTTACTATCTGTCATGAATCATTTGTATGTGTTAAACAGATAACAAACAGATCTTACAAAAAAATCCGAGATACATTAGATTGTACTTCAAGATTCCAAAGTCAGTGTTAAAGAAGTGCAATTCCTATTGTTAGCAACTTCTCATTCTTACTGTGCTGCCAATGTCAGGTGCACCAAAGAATTCTCTGACTGCTCCTTGGCAAGGTGTTGAAAGGAGTGAGGTATTTTGGAAATCTGAAGGGAAAGTTGGATTAGAGGTCAGAACCGATAACTGCCTCAGAAACTGTTAAAAGTTTTGTTGGTTATATTTTTAATCTTTGCAGTAATTTATATTCTGTATTCCAGAATGCCTGTCTGCTAATTTTGGCCTATGAGTTAGAAATAAGATTATGTTTTACATATTTAGATTAAGTTTCTGTCCATCCATCTCTACATTAAACACTTTTATAGTGTTACAAGCTCTAAAGTGCTAGGGAGAAACATAGTTTGGAGAGCAAGAAGGTAGAAGTATATGAATGCTGGTGTCCGTGAAAATCATCAAATCATAATTTTGCAACAAAAAATAAAGAGCAGCAATTTCATTCATAAAATGAGCCTAATAGCTATCATTTCCTACTTTCTTGGCAGTGAATAATGCTGCTGGAATACTGAAAGAACAAATAACACATATTTTAGTATTCCTTCATGGAAAGACTAAGGATTAATCCATCAAAAACAAAACTAAGAAATATTAGGTGCCTAATTTAGACTATAGAATAAAATTAGTTTACTAGAAGGGAAGGGGATGTGGACAAATAGAGGTAAAAGGTGAAGAATGGACTTAGACTGTTGGTAATAAACTTAATGTATTATCTACAGATTAATTTATAATGATGTACACCTTAAACCTATATAATGTTATGATGCAATGTTCTTACAATAAAATTTAAAAATGTTATACAAGAATTATTAGATGTATATTCTATTATTTGAAGGAGGAGTTAGAAATGTTTTGAATTCCTGGAGAACATCTAAATGAAATCAGCATTTCCCTGGCAGGTCTGCAAGTTTTGTAGAGAACAAGCATTTTCCAACCCCAAGTCTGACCCATGACGTATTTTCAATGTCCAGTGATTGAGCACAGAGGACTGTGTAAGGAAAGAAAAAGTGTCTGATGTCCAAGGGAGGGAAAGGGGCAAAGTCCTACCTCAGTTCATTTCTCTGTGGATTTTAGGGATCCTCTAGGCATCAGTTAGTGCCCTTGAGTCAAGAAAGGGGACAATGATCATGTTTTATCTCAGAGCATTTTTCTAAACATCAGACCCAAGACATGAATTTCTAAAATCAATGAACTGTTTAGCTGTCTCTATATTCCCTGTGATAGTGTGTTAATACTCAAAAGTGTCCAATGCTTTTGAGATGAGATGTGTAATTTCTTCTATAGATGCATACATAAATTAATTAATTTTATTTCTAGTGCAGTAGAAACTCACTTGAAACACACACACACACCTTCCCTGTTGCAACAATTTATTCCAGTAATAACATGAACAGAAAATTGTGGAAAATAGAGAGTTTCATCTACCCTCTTAATATTTGAAACTAAAACCCTGCTAAAAGGAAGATTGAACGTACATAATTCCCAAACATATAGTTAGATTTTGAAGTAGGAGAAACCACAAAGGGGAAGCCCAACTGAAGAACACATAGAAGTTCTCTCTCCAAATTGCTATGACAGATTGTTAGCGTGTTGTTAGTGAAATTCATTAAACCACAACTACCTAACAAAAGATAAAAGAGGAATGCCAGGCTTGGTACACCACTTCCAATATCTTTTTAAAGAAATCGAGATGCTGAAGTTTTGCCCAGTGCTTTCTTCACTGGAAGACTGATTATATTTTGAACCCAACTCAGGTCTTCAGTTATATAGAGAGATATTTTTATTTTTCATCAGAGTTCAAATTAACTACCTGCTCATTAAGCGAACTCATTCTAGGAGAGGCTGCACAAGGCTCCCAGGATCTGAAAGGCAGTCAGAAGAGGAAGGGAGGAGACATGGATGGAAGAAGCTGGGAGGGAAAGAAGAACACAAGCAAACCTATGTAAAAACAAAAACAAAAACAAAACTGAACAGCAACAAAGCAGTTTTACAAATTCTGAGAGAGGTGCTCTAACCTTTTTCTCAGCTCACCAGCTGCCTGCCCTCCCTATTTTTCTTTCTGTGGGGCTTATGCCAACAAGGGAAATGACTGAACATGCTCAGCATTTCATCTGACATGGCTTCGCTCCCATTAACCTTAAAATTTGCTTTTAAATGGCAAAAGAAAGTGCAATTAGCCTGATGTATGATTGGAATTTCTAAATTCAGTGTGATTTAAATGCATAAAAAATTACTAGCTGTATACAGAGGTGCATATGGATGTACGATTTTAATTGGATCATTATACTGGATCCCATGGCCCTACATCCCAAGGTAAGTACATTAATTACAATGTGGAAGTGCACACGATGCACTTTTAAAGAGGGGACACCCACACCTATGATATACACCTTACAGAAGCATCACACATGGTGGGGCTCTGAGTAGCATACTAATTACCCCACATTAGAAAACAAGGTATTACTTCTGAGAATAAATAAACCTGGCCTTTTGTTGCTATCTTCAGATAAGGGATGTGAATGGCAATTCTAGATGCAAAATTGTTTAAATCTTATGTAGTGTCTTAATGGTTAATTTATCGTTTTAGTGCCCTATTTGCAGTGACAATATTCATTTAAATAGAATCAAGGACTTTTCTGTACACTGAGTTGGAAAATAAATGCTCACTCTGTAGTTGTAAACACAGGTGAGGTTTTTCGTCCATCAAAAAATGACAGCAGAGATGACCAGTGTTATTTACTAAGAGAATGTGGTTGTTTGTCCCTGGTTATCTAATTCCCAGAGAAAGTAAACCCATGATTCCCATATTCACAGGTGGCCAGTGACTTGATGCAGAACAGGCCTGTGGACTGTGGGCCTCTCAGATGTTTCTAAGCAGAGAAGCACCAACCATCGTTTCAGCTATCCACCTGGTACTGGATCTTCCCCATCCAAATTCCTGTCCTTGGACAGCAAGCAAGTGACCAACATATTGAGATAGCTGCGTACGTATAATAGAACTTTGACATACACACATGGTCAGACTATGTTCAACGTTCTTACAGTGACCTTTACTAGAACAATGCCCGGTGAAGGGGAACTAATTCTACCCCCAAATTCACTTTAGAGACCTTGTAACTAGCTGATCCTACACTTTCACTGACGCTGGCCTCAGAGCAGCGAGGAAGCTGGAAGTCATACAAATGATATGAATAGCAACCAGGAAGACATGGAGCATGTCATTACTGGGTCAAACTGGATTAATATGTTGCTTTATTTAGTTTCTCTATGAAACAAAAACCACACAACCTTTTAACTCATGGCTTTCATGACAATGGGACCCACTCTCCTGTGGAGAGGCACTTCACCACCAAAAGCCCAGTCTGCTTCCAACAAAAAATGGTGATATAAGGAGAAAACCAACATAGTCCTTAATCAAAGCATCACCTGAATCAGGTTTGCAAGAAAAAACTTTGAGAACTAGACCTATGTTTACAATAACAAAACAATGAAAATATACAGCAGACCCTAGCACAGAGCTTAGCATTTGTTCATCTGTAAATAAATATCTGTCCAAATACAAATGTTTGAAGGTATTCCATTATAAAGCACCTCTCACTGACCTTATGCAGGGTGGGACCATAATAAAATAGGCTTGTTTCTTGGAAGCTACAAAAACATTCACACCAACTAGCAGGCTCCTTCAAAGTGACCCTCTAAAAGTTAACATTGGATATCACTTCAGCTCATTTGTAGAACTTTTTGAGAACATCTTTCTGAACCAGTTAGCGAATGACATGCTACTGCATTTGCATAAATACTTTTCTTTATACATTTCTTGCTTTATAATAATAGCCCCTTATTTAAAAAACAAAACTAAAATGACGTGCTCGCATGCCTTACTCATTGAATTTCGCAATGACATTAAGCTATTATTTCACATCGAATCTAGAATACAAAGTGAAGGTTTCCTACTACTAAGATTATTCAAGTAAATATACATAAGCCATTCCAGAACTCCAAATGTAGTTCGGGGGATGCAACCTTGCTGGAATAAGTTTAGAGTCTCCCTCACGGACAACACTGAATGAGCATTAAACTTAGAAAATTCTTGGTATCTGGCGTTTAGCCTCAATATATTTTATATGAGACCCGAAAGATAAATTTTAACTAGTTTTTCACTTTAGCCACAGATTCCTTTAGTATAAAACATGGTCTCTATATGTTAACTTCTTTGAACTAGAAGTTAAAAAAGTCTATTTTCAACTATTCTTAATTTAAGAAAAGAATTTATATAACTTACTCAACTTTTATACTTTAGAAAATAAGGAATTCAATGACATGTTCATCATTAAGTGGCTTTAACAAAGAATTCAATACTTACGCCATGATACCTGAGAGGTGAAACATTTCGGCTGTTATGTAGGATAAATAACTGTACAGGAAGACAAAGAGTGGCTCGATCACTCGGATGTTATGCGTGAACCGAGTAGTAAACGCTGCTATAAATCCCAGGAAGATGCCAATCAACACCCCACCAATTCCCACAACAAAGAAGTTAGCAATTCCAGCAAACACGTCAATGGTCTCAATGGTTTTCATCTGGCAAAAGGATTTGAACAGGTTGTACAGGACCTACAGGAAAAAAAGAGAGGGAATTGTCAAGATCCCATCCTACTTCCCCATTATCATGTTCCCATAGAGAAACTCCCTAGCTTCTGAAGGACAGGGATCCCATTCCAACTTTCCC
Organism: Solenodon paradoxus; assembly: GCA_004363575.1. Taxonomy (NCBI): domain Eukaryota; kingdom Metazoa; phylum Chordata; class Mammalia; order Eulipotyphla; family Solenodontidae; genus Solenodon; species Solenodon paradoxus. The sequence continues at coordinate 142,879 of RJWH01003204.1, read as the reverse complement.
ATTATCATGTGGCCATGGGAAACCCCACCGGTTCTTCTAAGGACATTTCTCCTATGCACCAAAGTGCATGACAAGTGGCAGTAACTGTTTATTAATATCATATTTTAATATTGTCCTTAATAGTTTTAAACCAAAAGCTTTGATAAAGGTGTGTGGTCAGAAAAACTATTCCTAAAAGTGAGGGAGCAAAAAAGACTTCAAAATTATTGTGCAACTAACTCCTAAAATATGATTTTTTTTTCTAGATAGCATTTAAAAGAGTATTGTACAAGACTTACTTGCCATCCAAAACTCCCTGTTTGTATTGTCAATGCTTGGAAAGTTACAGAGAAGGCTCTTCAGTGCTGATGTGACTGTATTTACTCTGCTGTGGGGTCAGAGCACTGGAGGGACCCACTCATCAATACAGGTGCTGTACCTGCAGATACCCTCCTCCAGGTCACTGAGGTTGGACTCCCACCTCCCTTACTCTCCCCACCCCCACATACTTGCCTGGTGTCACATGAGACCCACAAGGATTTTCTCAAAGCCAAGAGACAAGCTACCTGTGTTGTGAATGTGTGTGTGCATGTGCACAGGCGCAGCGTCTACTGAACTCCATGCTTATTTGTGCCTCTAAAGTCATGAGACTACACTGTTGTTTGATTTCTCAGAGATCTAGTGCTCACCTAGTCTTAGTTTAATAAAGACTTCAAAAATGCTAGGCATTTCACATCTGCTGAACAAGACATTTTTAAACCTGTCTCCAAGGGCCACTACGCCACCAACAGATACGGGAAAGGAAGGCTTACAGCCTAATGCTTTTTTTCACAATACCAGTAAGCAAAATGCAGGTTAACTGAGTGTCCTGCTCATTTTCATTACGATATTTCCAACCTTGGGAGCTGCTGGATTTGCCAAGAAAACCCACAACTGGGTTTGGAGCAGAAGGCCTTTCCGATTACAGACCACGCTACACCCTTAGTTGGATTCTGAGAAACTCAGAATTGAACCTCTTTGTCCATGGTCACATAAAATGTCAGAAGTGATACCAGAATCCAGGTCTCCTGTCCTTCTGGTTAAGTGTTTCAAGGATCAGCGATGGGAGGATGTCACTCTCCCTGTAAATGAGAGTGTGCCCTGGCAAAAAGCCATTCACTGTCTTCTGACTTACTGCTGACCCTTCACAGCCTACCACATTACAGGTTAGTCATAATGTTCCCCCTTTCTACAGAATCATCTACCCGCTGTAGTCAAGACCACACCTTATAACCATTTATTCCTTCTATATTACCTTGTAGATGACAAAAGTACCAGTTGTTTTTGAAAAGACAGTGAATTATTACTTAGAAATTCATGGGCATTTCCTTCCTCCTAAGTGTTGCTGTGACACTCAAGAGCCTTTGGTGAAATGACTTAATGAAGAAAGAAAAGAGCAAGTCACTTCCATGAGGACTTAACTATCTTGAAGGCATCCGCATTTCCCAGGAAATAAACTAGCTTCCAGATGAAGACACGTCCTACTTTCAAGCCAAGGCCTGCTGCACACACCGGATTTCATCAGCCTCAGCACACCACAATTGCTTCCTGAAAGAGGATCAGAAATGTGCTATATATACTCTTGCCTCCAAATAGCCAAGGCCAAGGTGACAGTCACCTGCTGCCTGAGGGGACAGCTTTTTATGTCCACTGTCACTGCAGACAGCCACCCTTAGGCCACGCAAGCAGCTCTGTCCCCAGACTCCACACTCTGCCCTCCCTGCCTCCAGTCTGCACCGGCAAATTTTCTCTCAGCCTTGCTCTAATAGTCCTGCGGCCACATAGGCTTAGTCCTTTAAACATGACTATTCCATTTTTCCATTCTTTAGCTTAAAACATGATTTCCTAATTGTGGAAAGGCCCAATACACTGGTGCAGCTTTTTTTTAAGTTGCTTTCCTACAACCTTCAGTCTGGGAGAGAGTCTTATTACTGGTGCACCCCTGTGGCTCAGCAGCTGAGGTGTGGGCCTGGAAAGGGGAAAAATAAAATTAAATAAAAATTAAATATATATAAGACATATACTTTATATATGTGTATATACACATATATAATATGTATTGTGTGCGTGTATATATATATATATATATATATAAACACCCTATAATTCATTCCTGCCTCTGGTTTTCCTTCCCTTCTGGTTTCTCTTAGCAGAAACCCAACCCTCAACCCTGTCTTTCATGGCCCAATTCAACTTGCTATTCCTCGGAAGAGCCCTTCTGGACTCCCATTGCCCTTCCCTCTGGCCTCTGCAGCAGGCTGATCTCAACCATTCAGCACTGTGATGCGCCACCCTGTGTTGCTGGAGCTGCCTCTCGAGTGCCCCCTCGTTTCCCAGCAAACCGGCAATCCCTTGCACAAAGAACCCAACTCTCTCTCCTCTCCTCTCTCTCAGGCTCCCCTCTAACACCCTCTCACAGACTGATGAGGTCAACAAAGGAAGTTCAAGTATTCATTCCTAAGCAATAACTGGTATCAGCAGAGGAACATCATCTTTCAAAAGTCCTTTTCCTGGCAACGCAATCCATCAAACCTATCAAAGGTACATTCTGCTTTAAATATTCCTTTAGGTTTTGCAAAGAACAAAGCTGAGTCACAGGCACTTTACTCTCAGCAAACTGATCAGAAGTTCATTCTACTGTTGCAGACTTCAGGGCAATGTTAGGAGGAAATACCTTGGGTAGAGGTATTACCTTGACAACCAGAAAACTTTCCATAACCTCCCACCTGTTTTACACTGAACCTGATACCTAGCGTTCAGCAGCAGATAAAATTCTTTTAGTTACAACAACTAAGGCCATAACCCATAGTTAGTTCATTCCAGTTAAATCCTTTAATTTGAACACAAGAGCTATTACATAGAAAAGTGCTTTCAGAGTTATAATTTATATATATATAACACAAATAATTTAGATATATGATATACAACATATACTACTTACATATATCTAATGCATATAATTTATATATAATATGTAAATGCATTGACTAGATGAATGAATCAAATCAAATCAAATGTAATACATAAAATTTACATCTAGTAATTATATGTGTATGTATATGTATTATGTATGTGAGTTACAATTATATATCTGTATCAGTCTGTGCAAAGATGACCTCAAATTAACAAGGTATCTTTAAGAGAGCTAACATGCCAGTGATGCCAGTTTGCTAAATATGTAGCAAGCTAATTTGACAGCTGAGTACTGTCAAATCTTTCTACTTGTTAATATTACTTTAAAAAAATTCTTAGTCATGTTAGCAATTATCTGCTTTGCACTGTAATAAAAGAGGTGCGATAATTCATTGAAATTGTGTAATGCAATGATGCCAACAATACAGAGTTCTTTGTCAGAATAGTTCTGTTACAGAAAAGTGGCTTTCGGGTTACTTTTTCTCATTGAATGCAAAGAATGATCACTTTTGCATGAATAATTTTAAATCTATTCTGCTAATTGCCAAAGCAAAATCAAATACCAAGTAGTCACCGCTGTGCCCTCGGCTTCCAGATGTTAAATTCCACTGCACAGCAGACTGAGCCACCAGGATACACCCCTAGCTCCTCTCCACAAAACCAGTTCTCCTTAACCAAGACCCATTATTGTAGATTGAGGAAGCTACTTGAGGGTTCTTGAGAAATGTATTAGAATACCCATGGTAACATGTTCTAGAAATTATGTTGGAAATTCCCATGTGAGCATAAGTCATCTGATTACGGATGACTGTGGAAATATCCGGACTTCCCAGGTAACTAGTACCTGAATAATATGCCCAATAAGGGAAATTATTTAATGTTTTCCTGAAAAATGTATGATAAAGGAAAGTGCAAAAATCTTACTTAAAATCATACCCTCATTTTTTCAATTGTTTATCCTTTCTCCAGTTATTCTAACTTACATAGACAACAGCACAAAAAGTTTTGCTGCAAGTCATATGCTATCAATTTCTCCTCGCTTTGAGACATTTTTTTATGCTAGGTTTTCTCCCCTTCCACTCTTCTAGCTCAATATTGAATTTACCATGATTTGCGGAAGTTCATTACATTGACCTACAATTTCATCCTTCCTCCAGACTAAATTTTCAACATTAATTCTATTTGTTCAATCTCTCCCCTTCTAGTTGCAACTCTTAGAGGCTCATCATTTTCACTATATGCATCATGGTCCATACTTGTCATATCTTTACGATTAAGAGTTCCTTAAAGGTCTTATAGAGATCAGACTAGATAAATCAAAGAATCTTCCATAAAACATCTTCACCTCTATTCTCTATAGGCACCTTAGTAGGAGGCAGAATTATATTTTTTTACACTATTCTCATTATTCCTAATACCTGGTAGTTCAGTTCACTATTCAGACAATTCAGAGAAGGAAATATTGGGTGACACATCCATCAGCATTAGGTAGGTAAAAGCCTAGGGCGCCCTGATATCGGTAGGTTTGGCTTTAAGGGTAAGGACTTTGCAGTCCAGGGTATCCAACCTACCAAGTAAGGCTCATTCAGGTGAAACCATTAGAATCCTTCTGACTTACAGATGCTACATCTGCCACAAGGGGTTCCACACCCCAAGTCCATGCCCTCTCTCTGTCCTTGACCTCCGTCCTGTACTGGAATGGCAGATCCTCCACTAGGTCCACTGCACACTCTGGGTTAATCCTCCCTCCCTGAACATATAACCACATTGGATGGCTTCATGCCTCTTGACACAATATGTCTCTGGAAAACCTGAGGCACACTTTAAAAAAGTAGTTCATCGAGATCGTTGCCTGAGATCTGATTTTTGACAGAGTCAAAAAGACCACAAAAATGTCTGAATGAGAAATTTTATAAGAGAAAGCAGTGTAAAGACATGGTTTATCCCACTGGCTCTGCTAAGCTACCCTAGAAAGAATGCAGCAAAGTGTTATTTCTTTGTAAAATTTCCTTTACACTAAAGAGATCCAAGAATTCCACATTACAAGTTAAGCACTCTCCCTCAATAAGGGTACTATGACAAATATAAATCACAAGGGAAAACGTGATGCTTCCGGAAATTAAAATAAGTTATTAACATCTTCATTTTTATGGTAGTTTCCCAGTTAAAATTTAATATTGGTAATTTAATGACTAATCACTGTTAATGAATAGTGGAATAAAGCAGATTTTTTTTTACTTGAGTGAGTTAACTTACCTATCTTAAAATCGCTGTCTTAGCAGTTACTCTAAAAAATGGAATTTACTTACCAATATATTTTTTCTACCAATAACGTCCACATGAAGTTGATGGACATCTTTAAAGATAATATTTTATTTAGTTCAGGGGCCCAAATATAAGCTAACAAGGAATAATAGTGATTTCTATGTTAACTTTTAAGTGAATCAGAAATAACACTTTAAAGACAGGAACTAATAGAAGGGATAGTGTAAGTATATAAGTATTCTTAAATTATCTTTGTCTCAATTTTCTTATCTGAAAAGTGGGAAGAACACCTATTTCCTGAGTTTGTAAAGACCCAAGGACATGGTAATCATTCACAGAAAGTTCATGGCTCTTTTACTCTTACCAGTACTACAGGAGAATTGTGGCTATCAGAGAATAGCATCACTGATGTCCACTAACTGGTTTACCAATACGGGGTCACCTGGAGAGTTTCTAATTGGTAGATGAGCTCTTTGGAGGCCAGTGGGTAAAGAGAGAAGGTTCCTCATCTCTTCTCTCCACACCTTGAGTGAGTTCAGAAGGTAGGGTACAGGTAAATTCTGCTAATGTTATGATCATAATAGCCTCTGATTCCAGTCACATGTCAGCTAGTGAGAATTAAATGTAATACACATTTTCTGAACAAATACCTACTTAAGGGATGGAATATGCCAGCTGAGGAAATAAATGTGTGATGAAAAATTTGCCTACAGTCATGAACTAATGAATAAAGCATGCGCAGAGAGACTGGCACTCAGTCAGTATTCATTTACTTGTATGATACACGTTGGATACTGATAGCATTACTTCCCACTAGCAGTTCTGGGACCTGAAATCCTTCCAGTTCTGAGGATCAAAGACCACCACTTGAAAATACCCCAATGAGAAATCCTCAAAGGTACAAATGTGACAATCACATATATACTACTTTGGACCTGCAAGGTAAATAGTTTGCAGGGACCAGTGCAAAATGAAATTAGGGTCCCCTTGTAGACTACTAAGTAAAAAGTAAGTTCAGATGGAAGCTGGTGGGTGGCCCCCACATGTTGGCATGATGGAGCGTGAAAGTTTTACTCACCACCGTCACTGCATCATTCAGCAGGGACTCTCCAAAGACCAGGATGTAAAGTTGCTCATTGACATGAATGTTCTCAAACACCGCAAGGACAGCCACGGGATCCACGGCTGATATTAAGCTGCCAAAGAGCAGATTCTGGAGCAAAGTGATGTCACTCAAGCCAAAGGCTTCGATCTGGCAGATACCAAACAAAGACACCCCAATGCCAATGGAATTCCAAAGCGTCCCGACCACAGCATACCAGAAAATGGTGCCAATGTTCTCAAAGAATGGGCGAGTAGGCATGAAATAACCAGCGTCCAGCACAATGGGTGGGAGGAGATATAAGAAAAATACATCAGTCTTCATTGCAGGAGGAGATTTCTCATCGACTCCAAATATAATCCCGCCTAGCAGAAGTCCAACCATGATCAGAAGGCAGCTCTCAGGCACTATTGTGGGCAGCTTGTGATAGAGATGAAAGCCTATTAAGGACAAAATAAAGACACACAACTTGCATTATGCAGGAATTATGGAGAAAGGAACTTGATTCACTTTGACAGAAACTATAGGTTTCATTTCAAAATCTCCCAGGTCAGCATAATTGGTTCTAGACCAGCCTTACAGATTATGATGTAAAAGTTAGACGTTGCCCTAAAAACTAGCCACAATACATATTCAGACCCACAATTAACTTTACATTAGAAGTAGAATGCCACAGTTCATCACCGTTATACAATACACTCAAGTAAGTTTTCTTTAAAAAAAAAATCAAGATTATGTTTAAAGCAATTTCATGATTTCTAACCCATCTTCAGATGTAACATCTCATTCATTCTCATAAAAACCCTGGGAGTAGGCAAGGCACTTTTATATTAACTGCCCCACTCCGCCACCTTTTGTTCAAGTGGAAATTGAGGATCAAAGAAATACAAAGTCTTGTCAAGGTGACCAGATCACGCATTATTTTTTGGATTACTGCTGCTAGCTCTTGCATTATAACCTATTACCACTTTAAATTTCAGATTCTTTCATTTGGAATGTTGAGTATGTTTAATTTTTCTGATCGCAGCTCCTTCAGAGACAATCAAATCAGTCCATCAAAGGTACACAGTATCACTACTGTGAGGCATATAAACATGCCATGGTTTCCCATCTCAAGGAGTTTCCAGTCAAGACAAAGGGACAGATATGTTAATGATTTACTCTAATAACAAGGCACCATGTGATAAGGTCCCAATCAAGTGGTCTGAGGACAGAGAAGGTATCCTGCTGAGGACACCATGAAGGAGACAGTGGTTGGCAGGGTTTTGTTAAAAAACAGGCATTGAACACAGAGAGACAGATGAGAGAGTGGGCAGTCTTCTAGAAAATGAAGAAATGGAAGGAAATACCTATCTCCAAATTCATGGTGGAGCCCAGTATGGTTTTGATACAGAGGCCATGTTAGGGGGAACCTGCAGCAGGAAAGGAGGCGAGGAATGTGGGTTACACCTCCGTGTGGGGCAGCACGGGAAGTAACTACACGTGCACACACGCATGCACACGCGTGAGTGAAGGCCACTTGACAGGGCTAAAGGGAGGAGAGCCTGGACTTGCAAGACAATGCTGAGTCATTTTAAAGGCATTTCATGTATTTTAAAACTAAAGTGGCATATGGAAATCATTTGATTTATGGAAAGATAATAGTAAGATGATAGACTATCCTTAGAAACTTTCAGTCACAGAAGTTTTAAAACGTCAATCCTCAGAAGCCTAAAAACTGCATTAAAGTCATCACATGACATAGTTTGAGACCAAAAAATAAGATGATCATAATAATTTGAAGAAATTACAGAAATAATTGCTCAATAATAAAAAGAACATTGCTATGTCAGATATTCAAATCATCCCTCCTGCTTTCATAACTTTATTATTCATACTATAGCAGGCTCCAATAAGCATTGAGGAATAAATCACATGTAACTGGTTCTATGGCTCTTTAACTGTGACCTCCAGCCTGTGACCTCACTGTTACACAAAGAAGTTAAAATGAAGTCCACCAAAAACAGCACCTTTGTAACTTCTCCTTATGATGGCGCCTGCTTCTAAAAGCCACTCTCTCTGGATGATGGGCTGCCCCGATGATGAAGACGTGCCAGGAACCACCTGTCTGGCCTGCTGTGGTCCGAGTACAATCATGGACTCCCTTCTGGAGTGCAAAGGTGGAGGCCCTCCCAGAAGGCTCCCTGTGTGCCCCTGGTTTCAGGTTTAGTTCCCTCCTCTCTGCCTCTGGCTGTGGATAGGTTCCTCACAGGCCCAGACCCAATCTGCTCATCTCTACAATGGGGACAAATTAGGCTGACCATATGTACTGTTTTAAACAGGACAGTACAGTGTGTTTTCCTATTTCCCGACCATCAATTTTTCTCTGTGTTTAATAAACCAGAGCCGTCTGTACAAGAGGCAAAAGGGTCAGCTGAGTTGCCCAGGGCTCAGTCTTTTGAAGGTGCCCAAAAGCCCATCCCAATTTGGTGTGAAGGAAATATTGTCAGCTTAGGACAAATGCATAATTAAAGATAAAGAAATGTAACAATAACAGAGATGTCGATTCATAGCACTACCCACCGTGCCTGCAAAACCACAAATATCCTCCAGGTTTTATTTGCTCCTTCTCTTTTTCATGAAAAAGCAAGAAATGATAGTTTTAAAGAAATGCACAGAAGCAAGAATAAAGTCCAATGCAGGTGAACTGTAAAATGAGAAGTCCCAGCTTATGTAGCCTCACTTCTTGTTTTCTCTTTCCTTTTCTTGCCATTCAGCCTCAGGTACATAAGACTCTCAGGTGGGGGTGCTATCTCCTCTCATTTGGTTGAAAGGAGGTCCCTACTCCTAAAAATGGAGGATGGGAAACCAGGTAGATGAGAGAAAGGAAGGAATCCAGATGCTTCAAGTTATCATCTAGGTCAGCACTAACCAGGAGTCCAGAAAGGTTGCAAAAGACCAAGAAGGGAGTCAAAGGCAGCAGCAGAAATGCAGGATGGGGTGTACCCAGGTGACTCAGGTGGCTGTAAAGCCTAAGGACCTGGGTTCGAGACCTGAGGCTGGGGTCAGGAGAGAGGGAGAAACAAAAACAAAACCACAACAAAAAAGGAGGACCATTGTGACAGGGGGCTACAGGAGGGGTGGAGTAAATGAGAAGGGGAAGGAGCAAGTCTCAGAAAGAACAGCAACAAATCAAGAACATTTATTCAAGGAATCACATGTCTATGTTTTGAAAAGCTGCCCTCCTCTTTATGAAGGCTTAGGTCACTCGAATCTGACTGAGAGAGCATAATATGAGACTGAACAGCAGAATCTGCCAGTCTGACAGGCAAGAAGAGATTAGATGGAGATCTTCACAAGAGATAGGAACTCCCTGCTATACGGTAAACAAATGCAGACACTGGATTTTCTTTACTGGCATAAAAGATTTTGTGGTGAAGTGTCTGACTTTATGAGTAACAGAAGTCAAACTTACCAGCAAAATGTTAGTTAAAACAAGACAAACAAAAAGATATCTTACATTTCATTGTTCATAGAATAAGACAAAAAAAAATCAACATTTGCAAGTGCATAAGTGTTTAGTGGCTCTCCTGTCCACCACAAATATTTCTTGAAAAGGAAAGGAACCTGAATGGACAGAATTTGCTCTCCTAGGGTCATTATCCCACCTCATGTGATAAAATTAGAGGAATATTTTGGATGAATTTTAGAAAGCTGAACATGAGCTACAGCAGGTATAACTACTAGTTAGTGCAGGAGTCATATAACTTTTTTCCATAAACTGCCTGACAGTAAATATTTTCTGCTTGAAGGCCATACTTTGTAAGAATAGTGCAGTAAAAGCAGCCTTAGGCAATCCTAAATGAATGAGCAGTGCTGTGTTTAATGCAAATGTATGGGCAATTTTATATGTCCCAAAATAGCTCTCTCCTTTTTATTTATTTTTTTTTAACCATTTTAAAATGTAAGTCACTCTGGCCCCTCAGGCTATATAACACAGTGGTGGAGGGGGGCTGAAGGGGATGGGGGGTGGAGGGGGTCATATCTGGTGCTGGGGCTGTGGTTTACCCACCTCTGGTTTAGTTTGCTCTTTGCAGTTCCTGCTAACTTCTACTTAAAGTGTTTGGAGTATTGAACTTACGTTGTTCAATTTTTATTACTAGCACATGTAATTATATAAGGATGCGTGCTTCAATTTTTTTAAATTTTAATTCAATAGACATTCATTTAGTGGGGAGGGGAACAAAATTTGAGGCTTCTTGTATAAAATATGTAGTAAAGACATCCCTCTCCTGGAGTGAATCTATTTTAATATCTCTCAGCATTACATGAGAAGGTTAACTGTGCTTAAAGACAAAAGATCTATGCAGAACTAAATGTAGTGCAATAAATTCACTTTATTTTTTTAGTTACTTATTCTATTTGTCAAATTCTGGGAAGAGAGGACAGTGAGAAACAGCACAGAAAGTTTCCAGATAAGAAGTCCCACAAAATAGTAACAATGTAAAAGTCTAAATCAGAGAAAACCACCATCGCCACCAAGACCATACAAAATAAGTCTCCAGAAAAAAAAAAGTTCTAATTGACAAGCAGTGAAGGAAATAAAGGGGACACTACTGTGAGGAAGGGGGACAAAGCTCTGAGGAGAAAGAGCACTAGCGCTAGGTGAAGGCAGACACAAGCTTTGTAACAAATGCTCTACAGTTGAAGAGTGCAAGTATTTGCAGAAGCCATGTTATGCATGTGACAAGTGCCCTTGAGAACAAAGGCAGCCCATCAGGGACTAAGGTTGCCTGATTTGAACTACTTTCCTGACTTTAACAATTCTGGAAAACGCTGGATTTAAAGAAAAGAGTGATCCAAATTATGTCCTGTCAATTTGGCTGAGGAAAAAAGGGGGAATACTTACAGAACACATTAAATGTGTTTTTAAATAATTAGAGAAATAAATAAGCTAATTCAAGCCTAAAAGGGCTGATTTGTGCATACAATTACCATAACATAGCTTTAAAATCTACATTTAAAAAAAAAAGGTGTTGCATTACAAAATAGTTAGAAAGGTAGGGAAACATAAAAAAGACCATTTTATTCAGTCTCATCTGTAGGGGGTAATGTAGGGTCCAAAAGCAGCATTCTGTTTCCTTTATAGACCAAGACCTTCCAGGCCAATGAAGGTCATGGGGGACCTTGGAATGCCCTGAGTCACACCTGGCAGGTAGGCTCCTGAGCACAAGAGGCAAAAACTTGTCTTATTAATCCTGTGAAAAGATTACTGCAATCCCTTCATCAACCTGATGTTCTCCCCAAAACATCAAGGAGCTGGTACCACCAGAATGCCAGAGGCTACTTTACAGACCTTTCAAATTTCCTCATAACCTTTTCCCTTGCTAATTACAGGCACTGGAAAGGGGGTCCAACCAGAAGCCCCCTCCCAAAAGTATAAATCTAACAAGTCCCCAGCCTGCAGTGTAGCCCTTTCTGCTCAGGAGAACTCTATCTCCTGTTTTTGCTTTCTTCCTCCTCCATTTTCTCTAATAAATATAGAAAACTGCACTTTCATGCCCAAGAATTATTTCTTGAACTGTCTGCCACCAAACTCAAGAGCCCTGCTTCACATCCAAAAACTATCCCTTCATAATAACTTGAGTGAGCAAAAGTTTAGTCGAACTTAATTCTGAAAATAAATAGAATTGAATTAAATACGTAGATAATAAAAGTAAGCCAACAAAAACATTAAATAAATAAAATAGAATCCAATACATAAAACAGAATTAACTGATCTGTCAATCAACTTATTAGCATGTGACTATATATTTGTCACAGCATTTAGTCATATTCTGGAACTGAAAGATATTCAGCTTGGCCCCACTAAAAATAGCACAACTATAAATAAAGAGATTTTTAAATGTTCCACTTAAGAAGTTTGAAAATGATTTAAAATAATAAAATAATTTCCAAAATATTAAAAAATAAATAAAACATTAGAAATTTGTTGGAGCTTTTCCAAAGCAGAACTTAGATGTTATTTAACTTTTCCAAGCAATTTGGCCACTCTTAAAGAAAAATAAAATATAGCAAATTCAATTTGTCCATGAAGAACTTTGAAACAGAACACAGTTAAACACACAATCAGGTTCACCCTGGTAGCTCAGTAGTTAATCTATGGCTCTGAAGGATATGGTTCACATAAAGCCAAGAAGCCAGGTTCATTCCTCCTCTGTCTGCCTGCCTGACTACTTGCCTTCTTCATTCCTGCCTGCTTCCTTCCCTCTAGATAAATAAATAAATACTTCTTTAAAAAAAATAAAAACAACAGATTATTGAGTAATTATTGAGTGCCTTATTTGGGGCAAAAGAGAAGAAGATAGTCATAACTAACTACAATACAAAATAGAGAGAAATGCTACTTTTAAAAAGAGCTAAAGACACCATAATTATTAGAGATACAGAGAAATTAATTTAAAAGAGGTGAGTAAGGAAGGAATTGGAAGAGATGGTACTAGAATAGCTAAATGTGAATATTTCAGTGCTGAGGGTAAAGTGTGAGGAAAAGCACTATGAGAAAGGGTTGGCATGACTGGTCTGATACAAAGTATGTGGGGTGAAGAGAAGACAGACCTCTCAGCTCCACACTGGAAGGCCAAAAAAACCTCCAAAGACCTGCCTTTGTGCTGTAGGCCTATGGATAGTTAGTGACAGTGTCTCAGAACCACACTTAGTTCACACACATGGAGCAGACAGGAAGACGCCCTTTCCAAGAGTCAGAAATCAGATACTGGAATTTGGAAAGAAGCGGATCAAGTTCACCCAATTAGAGAGCTAGTATCAATTGAAATAAGTTAATGCAAATATATGACTAAAAGTTTAAGAACAGCCCAAACTCCAAAGGAATCTATGCTTAACCTCGTAAACTGTCTAGAGAGTCACTCAGCACAAGAAGAGGTTTATGACAAAATCCTACTATTTAACAATGAAAAAGAACATTTACATATAACAAAAGAGAATGCTACATTGCAATGCTACAAGTTATAAGGAAAAATCAAAAGCGATAAATTATAAATCTCATTTACCGTTTTTTTTTTCATTGAGACCCTACAGTGTGCTGGACAGGTATGAAGGGTGGAATAGTAAATAGGAGAAAAAAAAAGATCCCTGTACAGGAGGGTTAGAGTCAACAGTAGTTGGAAACAGAATAAACATTTCAACCAATAATACATGGGTAGTGATGATGACAAGAGAAGACAGAGAGAGCATTCGAAGTGTCAGGACAGGGTGACATTTCACATCATTTTGGTTGGGGAAAGCCTTTTTGATGAATGACATCTGAACAAAACTTGAACAGTACAAAACAAGGTGGAAGAACTTTCCAGAACAAAGAAGAAAAGAACTCAAGCAGAGGCCTAGAGTTGGGAGTACCCTGAACAAGGTGGCTCTAGTAAGTGGAACTTCTCAGTCAACAGGACTGTGGTAAAAAGGAGACTGAGAAGCAGAAGTGTGCTAAAGCACAAAGAGCTGGGGGCCATGAGAAACACCCTAGATATTTTATGACAATAACAGGGAGTTACTAGAGGTTTTTGAACAAAAGAATGGCATGATCATGTTCAGTTTTAGAGAGTCAGAGTCATTCTGGCTGCTGTTGAAGAATGGAAGCAGAAGACACAAAAATCTTACAACCCTTGGAATTTCCTGGATGATAGGAACATTTTTGTTCTATTAAGGCAACTCCTCTTGGGTCCCTGGGTAACTTCAGAATGGGGACTGGTCACCAGAAAGATTAAGTCATGAGAAGAAGGCTGGAATTTTCAGCCCTACCCCCATCCAATCATCTGGGAAGGGAGAGGGAATGAGACAGAGTTAATAATTGATCGTACTTATGTGATAAAATCTCCATAAAAATCTCTGAATTACGGGGTTCAGAGAGCTTCTGGGTTTCTGAACACATCTCCGCACACTGCGAGGGAGGCACACTCCAACTCCACTTGAACAGAACTCGTGCACTCAGGATCCTTCCAGATATTGCCCTATGTATCTTTTCATCTGGCAATCATCCGTCCTTTATCATATACTTTATTATATAATAAACCAATAAATACAAATAAGTGTTTCCCTGGGTTCTGTGAGCTGTTTTAGCAAATTATTAAACCAAAGGGAGCTAGCAGAAATCCTGATACATATAGTTGGTCAATAAAAAGCACAAAGGACAATCTGAGACAATAATTGGCAGCTGGAGTGACGAGCAGAATATGATGGCAACTCCAGGTAGATAGTATTAGAAATGAACAGAATTCTAGGACACCCAGTTGGTGTTCACAAAGAATTGCAGAATTGCTTGGTGTGGAAAATCACACAAATTTGTTTGTCAGAAGTATTCTTTGAGTTTAGAGAGAAATAAGGTGAAGGTTTTCTTTTGATGAGGAAAATGAGTCAAAGATGAGTCAAGATTTTTGGCTCCAACAACTGGGTATAAACTGGGGTTCTTTACTGAGATGGAAAGCAACAGAAAGAGAAAAGACTTCAGGGACAAAATCAATTTGTAAATGCCAATCAGAATCTCCTTAAAAAATATCATGGAGCTAAGCAAATTGACAGCAATATTCAGCTAGATGAAATGATGATTTATATAGAATATTATGGAAGAGTTAGCACTTCTTAAAGTGTATGACTTGCCCCTACACTACTACTAAAATATTGCTGTATATATTTTTTAAGCCTATAATGGATCACAAAGATGAAAGAGTCAGTCCAGCTAATGACCTGAAGTGATACAACAATGTCATCAAAAGTAAGAAGCTACAGCAAGGGGGAAAAAAATTGTGACTTTTTTCAGTGTTACTGGAAGAGGCAGATAAAGAGAAATAACACAGACATAGATAATTCTCTTTTTATTTCTATAACCATGGAAAATTCCATATGGGTGAAAGAGTTTAATTTATTTTTAAGCAATTTATAAAACCAGAGGAAAATATTCTATGCTATATTCACAAGTAAGTTACCTATTAAGTGACAAAAAATAAATGGTATTAAGATAGAAGATAGGTATGGCTTAATTTGTCTTTTTAAGGTTTGCATGTCCCAAAAGATAAGAAAATGAAAAAAAAAACCAAAACCCAACTCCTGCTTTTGAGAAGATGGAGTATATATTTTTCTCTATTCCTATTTAAGTGGTAGGTACACTTAAAAGGTCTAAACATTATATAAACAAACAAACAAAAAGAAACTCAGAAAGTTGGAGAGAAGAAGGGAAAACATACCTCAAACCTGAAGAACACAGAAGAATAACAATGGCACTCATGTACCAGGCTGAAGTTTAAGAAGCCAGCATGAGCACGCACAACCAAAAGCCCCCCAAAACACATCTAGCATCTTAATAGATACATAAAATGTTAATGATCCATCAATTAAAAGACAGATATTCATAGAATGCATTAATAAATATGATCCTACTACAGACTTTCTATAAATTTCGGAGCAAAAATATTACTATAGACAGGAAGGAGCACTACAAAATAATAATTGAGTTAATACACCAAGAGGAAATGTAAAGTCTAAATGTGTATGCCAAAGAACAGAATTAAGAGATGAAAAAAGTAATATAAAGGAGAAATAGATAAGTGCACAATCATGGTTAAATATTTTAATCATACAAAGTATATTCTCCAAACACAATGAAGCAAGATTAAAAACAACACATAGAAAACAAGATATCTGAATTTGGAGACTTAGCAACACAATTCTAAATAATCTGTGTCTTCACACTTTCTAGGGTAGCTAAAATAAAAAAGATAATGACAAATGTTCACTAAGATACCAACTGTATAGCCATTTTATAAAAAAACCTGGTAGTTCCTCCAAAAGTTATGCATAGACATCGTTTGACACAGAAATTTTATTCCTAGGTATATACTCAAAATAAATAAAAAAATGCCCACACAAAAGCTTGTACATGAATGTTCAGAGCATCATTATTCATAATTGTCAAAAGGGGAAAGCAAACCAAACGAACATCAAGGGATGAATGGATTAACACACTGTGGCAAAAAAGTAAACAATGGAATATTATACAGCCATAAAAGGGATTGTCACCCATGATCTCATCCAACCCATGACTTAACGCCTCTAATAATTAATGCTCTGTGCTTATTTGTTTAGACAGCCACACTTGCAACAGGCAAGAGGCCCACACCTGTACCTAAATAGCTTGATGACAAAACCTGTTTAAACAAGGTTCCCCCAAGAAGGTGTCAAGGGCAAATGGTACTGTGTGCAAAAATTATTGGGAACGAAAGTGTCCAGTACACAAAGTATCAGTCTGAGCATGCTCCCATGGAAATCTCTTCTTCCTCGCTCCCTTGTTCCATGAAAGACCTTGAGCTCTCCTTCTCTCAGAGAGAAGGTGCTTTGCCCATGTTAGTTCTCCATCTTTGACCTTAAAATAAAGCTGATGACTGACTAAACCTGGTCTCACAAATTTAGTTACTGCAGCTCTGGTCAGGAGGACCCCTCAAATTGTGGAGGCGGCGGCATTAGAATGGAATATGACATAAGGCGCAATATGGATGAACCTTGAAAACATTGTGTCAGTGAAAGAAACCAGTCACAAAACTACATATGACATTATTTCATGTATATGAAATGTTCATAACAGGCAAATCTGCAAAGTAAGTAAATTAGAGATTGCAGAAAATAAAGGAGGGTGGAAGAACTGCATGGTCACAGTTAAAAGTATGAGATAGCTTCTGGGAATGATAAAAAATGTTCTAAAGTTGATTGCAGTGATTTTTGCACAACTGTGAATATACTAAAGAACATCAAGCTATATACTTTGAGTAAAATATATGCAACATAAATTATATCTCAGTAATGCTCTTACAAATAATTTTCTCTTAATCTAAGAGCAAGCCTCAAGGGGAATCAAAAAGTATATTGAACTGAATGAAAAAGAACATAAAAGATAACAAAATATGCGACACAGCTAAAATAGTGCGAGAGAGAAATGTATAGCACTAAATGCATTCATTAGAAAAGAAGAATAGTCTCAAATCGGTAATATAAACTTCTGCTTCAAGAACCTAAAGAGGAACAAAATAAATCCATGGAAATCAGAAGAAAGGAAATTAGAGATAAGAGCAGAAATCAGTGAAAATGAAAACAGAAAAGCTGAAAATCACCAATAAATAAGAAGCTGACTTTGGAAAAGACAGACAGTTGACAAACTTCATAGATGACTGTAAAGAAAAAGGAATATACAAATTATCAATCTTGGGAATTAAACTGAGGTATCACTACAGACTCTGCTGACATCAAAAGGAAGATAAAAGAATACTACGAACAACTTTATATACATATATTTCATATATGTCATTTTGCATAAAAAGGGATCAATTCTCTATAAAATACAAATGATCACAGCTCACCCAATATGGAGGATATAATTTGAATAGTCCTGTAACTAGTAAAAAAAAATTGAATTTGTAATTTAAAACTTCCCCCAAAAAGAAATCTCTAAACCCAGATGGTTTCATTTAGCAGATTCTTAAAACACCACCAATTCTATACAATCTCTCCCAAAAAGCAAAAGAGAAGGAATTTTAAGCCATTTTAATCCATTTTAAGAAGTTAGTATTACCCAGATATCAAAACCAGACAAAGACAGTAAACAAAGAAAGCAACTGACCAATATTCTTCATGAGTATTATAACACGATTTATAATAGTGTATATTTGGTCTTAGACCCAATTGCTGGCATAGCATTCCTAAAATCCTTGGCATGTCCTAGGGGTAACAGAGACAAAGATGTCTTTTGTTAATAAGGGGACATTTGGAATGCTGGTAGGTCACCTAGGGATGGGGACTAGCTGCCAGGAGAATCAACCTTATGACAAAAAGGTTGGAAATTTCAACCCCACCCTCTTGACTGGGGAAATTGTATCAGGAGAGGGTTAGGAGGAAAAAAGTTAGAGGTTGAAATGGTCACCAATGGTCAATCATCAATAAGCATATGTAATAAAGTCTCCATAAAATCTTAAAGATCTTGGTGTTTGGAGAGTTTCCAGTTTGTTGAACATGGAAGAAAAGGGAATACTGGTGCACCTGGAGACAGCATGGAAGCTCCTTGCCCATTCCCCATACCTTGCCATACGCATCTCTTCCATCTGGCTACTCCTGAGTTACAGTCTTTACTAATAAACCAGTCATCTCTTAAGTGCTTCTCTGACTTCTGTGAGCTGCTCTACCAACTTAATCAAACCCAAGCATGGGGGAAGGATTGGTCATTGGAACCACCAATCTATAGTCAGTTAGTAAGAACTGCAGGTGACAATTTGGACTTGAAATTGGCATCTGAAGGTGGGGGCAGGAGGGATATGTCTTGTGAAACTGAGTTCTTAACCTGTAAGGTCTGATGCTATTTCCAAGACTCCTAGTACACAGTGTCAGAATTTAATGAATTGTAAAACAGTTAGCTGGTATCCAAGAATTGTTTGGTCACACAGTGAAAACATACACACATATTGGAATTGAGTGCAGAATTAATATGTAGATGTGAAACTCCTTATCAAAACATTTGCAGTGAATTCAGTAATAGATTAAAATAAAAAGTAAGCACCATGTCTAAGTTCAGCGTTCATTCATAACAATAATTCTCTGCAAACTAGGAATACAAGGGAACTTCCTGAATCTGATCATCTACAGAGACAAAACTGATTCCAATATCCAAATTCTAATTATTATGCAAAAACATGCCTAGATGGCAAAAGGGTGGCCTGCCCGCTTTTAAAACCCCAAGTTGATGCTCCAAACACATATAGTAAAGGACTGGAAATCATGCATATAATGGGAAAGTCATTATAAAGAAAATATTCATCCTCCATAGAAAGGAATAAATAACTTATGTGACTCTTCTTTCATTCATTAACCCACAAGGATTTTCAAGTACTCACCACCATGAAGTGTGCAAGGCACTGGAAACACAGAGATTGCCAAGACAGACATAGCTCTGTCCTCAAGGAGCTAACAATGCATGAGGGCAAAGGATGTCATTACAAAGGTCATAGTTGCTATGCAGAAGGAAGTCACAAGAGAATCACACTGTAGGAATGTCAAAGCCAAGACAGACAGAAGGGTCTTCCAAGCAGAGGGAAACAGCACATGCAAACTCACTAGAGTGGGCACAAGGTGGCAATGCAAGAAATCCAACAGGGAAGGCAAGAGGGACCTATCCTGAGCCTTGTCACCTGTTTGGATTTACCCTAGGTTGTGGGTACTAAGAACCCCAAAGATGGGCAAGGAGAGGAGGAAACAGGCATGCTTTCCATTGAAGACATTTACAGAGAGTCCTGTGGAGACCCCTGTGGCCCTCAGGCCTTAGTAACTCTGTGTCAATGTCTCAAGCAGAGTCCCTACTGCACTGGAGTTCACAGAGCCACTTGAGGATCTATTGCTCCAACTAGAACACATGCTTACAATGCTGTGGCAAGTTTTATTCACTTCAGCACCACTGTCTCATCTAGTACATAGCAGATGAGCCCACAATGCAACAAAGAGAAAAGCTCTTAACCTTTGCTTTGACCTGACTATCCTTCTTTAGGAATTTTCTTCTATGCCCATGGAGAGACAAATGAAAATGCAGTAGATGTGCACATTATTATTGGGGGCTCCAAGACCTGCAAGTTAAAGGTCTTTTATCACAGCACTCACATTCCTAGTTCCAATTTTTCTCTTTTATTTAATAATGTCTTTATATTTCCTAATGGGAAATATAGCCAACCTGTTTGTATCTGATTACACTAAAGGTTTATGCCTGTTTCACTGCTGGTGATTTCCACCTTTATCATAATCGTATTAAGGTTGCAAGAGCCAGCCATACCATCCTTTTTAAAAAAATCTTTACTGTCACCAAATACCAAAGGACAAATATTGTGTGGTTCCACTTTCAGGAAGTAATTAAGAGAAGTGAAATTCATAGAGACAGAAAGGAGAATAGGGGCTGCTAGGAGCTGGAAGGAGCAGGACTAGTTATTATTTCATGGGCAGAGCTTGTTTAGGAACATGAAAAAGTTCTAGAAGCAGATAGTGGCAATGGTTGTACAACATTTTGAATGTACTTCATGCTACTGAATTGTATACTTAAAAAGGTTAAAATGGTGAATTTTATGCTATTTATATTTTACCACGATGGAAAAAACCTTTAATTTTTCATTTTCCTACTCATTCTTATAAAATGATTATGACAAAACAAATGAAATATTGACATAACTGCATAAATACTGCTAAGCAAGCATGAAAAGATGTTCTGAAACTGGTCTCTGCTGCTAGGTGCTGTCACGATAAATGTAACTCAAAACTGAAATGCTCCAAAGTCTTTGACTTGGGTCTCCAATTTGAAAACCAACTTGTAGAGCAGTGATACAAAATGTACAAAGCATAGAATATCCAAAAAGAAAAGGCTAAAAGTCAAATTTCTCTACAATTCAAAGGGGAAAATAACTACACTTTCCAAAAATACTCATAGCAAAACATCAAAAGAAGGAAACAGCAGAGCAAATTATCAGCAATCGACTACAGCATGTATGTTTATTATCTCAACACTTCTGTGGTGTAGACAACAAATGTTCAGTGAACAAGAGCCCAAGAAGAGTTACGATATTCTTTTAATTATTTTAAAACTAGCCAGTTTTCATTGACTTTATTCAGAAATATATTTGTAAAGGATTCTACCTCTTAGATCTCAGTTGATCTGAGAATCTACTGTAACTTTAAGGCCAGATGTTCTTTGAATTAAGACAACAGACATGTTCTAGTGAAGATAAGTAAAGCCTTGATTTTGCATATCAGTAATTGCCAGGATGACCTTTCGTGTACTTACATGGTTCACCCTTTATAGATGATGCTGTTGCTGGGTAACTTACCTAAGTGTCAGAGGAAGTGTGAGAAGACAGTGCCAGTCTCCTGACCTATCCAGCACTGCCTCCCATGCCTGCTCTCCTTAGCCCAGGTGCGAGTCATAAAGACCTTTCACTTTGATCTTGCACAAAGGCATCCCATGTTATCAAAAGTAAAAGTATGACACCATTTTCATTTCTTTACTTCTCTTTTTATAATAGGACCACACTGCGAGAATAGCACTCATTTTCATTATTATCAACTTGACTATAACTCAAATTCCCACTGACCTGAAGTGTCTGAGTGCTGACTAGGAAATCAGCAGCTGCCACTCCCTTAAATACACACACACACACACACACACACACACACACACACACACACACACACACACACATATAGAAGCAAACGTTCATGTAATGTGAAAAAGTTCAACGAAGGCTACAAACCAGCAGACCACAGGACATCACGGCCTTCAGGTCTGTTGTGCTTTGTTTTATTTATTTGAATATTGAGCTGATCTTTAGAAACTGAGAGTTTTCACAAATAAATTCTCCTATCTGGTACATCTTGAAAAATCAGCAAAACTGAGTCCTCCATCACCCACCCATACCAATCTGTGCACAGTGACAATTGGCCAGCGCTGACCAGGGGCTTCCTGAGGGCAAGTATTGGTTCTGCTGTTTGCTTGTCAGCTTCTCCCTCTCCTGCTACCCTCTCTTGCCCTTTGCACAGGGCATGCAGACTTTCCTAGGCCCACATTGTCTGCTACCGGTCTAGACCTCAAGTTCGAAAGCCCATCAGAGGGTACTAAGACTGCAGTGGAGACTGGGGTGATGGAACCTTCCATCCTATTCTCTTCACTGTTCCTTTTTAAACTCCTGACTTTGTATCTCACCCACCATGATGAGAATACCACTTGGGCACTGAGGCTCCATGAACAACAGGATGGGCTTCCAGTCTCTGAAGCCAGTGAATGATGGCTCAGCTCCACAGAAACCCAAGCCTGGTTTCTGACAATGAAATGAGTTATTAGGCCCCAGGCAGCATACTGAGCTGGTAAAGCTCACATCCACAGGCTAAGAAAATTTAGGGAGTATACTGCCAGGCTGGGAGATTCTTCTCCATTGGAGACAGCTGAATCCCAATCTGAGCTCTGGGCCTGGGCTGAGCACAGCATTTGACTCACACCCTGGGCTCATTAGCACATTAAGCTCTTGCTTCAATCTCAGACTCATTATTCCCACTCATAGGTCATCAACAAGATAAGATCAATTCGCAGTATTTTATTTTCCTCTCCATAAGAAGTTTAAGCCTGAAGAATGCGTCTACACCTAATGAGCCGGAAAAATACATTTTGTTGAGTAGACTGTGCCACCATCCAAAACTAGAAGTTTCCTTTTAGTGTTTAACTGGAAACCTTATAATTACTCATGTCAGATTCAAAAGTTGTGAATATGCATGACTGTGTGCACAAACACACACACAACACACACACACCACACACACACAACACACACACAACACATACACACACACACACACACACACACACACACACACAAAGTTATTCCTGAACCCTCTTGGTTCGTGATGCCTCATGAAAGACACTGTGGCCAACTTACTGAGAGTTGCTGTCACAGAGAAAGACCTATCTACTAGGGTCCACTTGCAGCTAAAGATGCTGCTCTCAGGAATTTGATATGGAAGAAATAAAAAGACTATATATCTCTCTGGATTTCAAGGAAAGTTACATATTTAATAATGAAAACAAAAAACAAAAACAAATAGCAAACCAATCCTTCAGATGCTAGAGAATTCACTGGTCCCCCACATAGCAGTTTTTGGAGGAATTACACCCTGAATAGGAACAAGAGGCCTGGGGGAATGCTTGTCCTTCAGCTCACAGGGACCTGGTGGGGAGTAAACAGCCCAACATCTCCAGGCTTTCTCTGCCCAACTCAGTTTTGGGCAGTCAGATGAGGACAGAAGTTCTCCTGGCTGATTCAACGCCACAAGCACAGGAAGGTCGTGGTAAAATCAACAACCCTGTTGAGACCCCTCCCCACACTGCCTTCCAACACTTCTCTGGCTCTCCAATCCCTCCATAAAATCAGTTTCGAATAAGTGAGTTATAGGCCCTGCTGTTGGATGGCTCCTTTTGTAGTACAAAAGCTCGCTCTTATTCTAGGAATTTTTAAAGAGACATACATGATGGGGTCTAGCTAGTTAGCATCTATGGAAAGCGACCATAATGATTTTGCAGGATGATCTTGTGAAAAGCAAATAGATTGCTCCTCTTTCAAGACAAATAAGAAATTATGCTTGTGGTTTGAGGAAAGTCAGTGAATAAAGACCATGCTTTTCTGTAAATAATATTTCTTGCTTTTTATTTAGAATTACTTATGGATTTGCATTTCATATGAGATTGTTTACCACTAACTGATTTTCAAAACACCAAACTTAATTATGTACTTTACCATCTTGTCTACTTCCTGCTAGAGAAACCATCTTAGATTACTCTGTTCATGGGTCACATGCTCCTTTTGAGGCTATTGAATTGATCAGGAGGATGGAGACCAAAGAAGTTCTATTCTTGCCATCAGTTCAGATTCTTTGCCAGCCAGTAGAAGAACAACGTAAGATGTGTGTCATAGGAATTTTGCAAAATGCTCACTGAGTCCCATGTAAGGATGGTGGAATGCATCTACTATACCATCGAGAGAGTTGGGAATCCTAACTGGCTTTACTACCCCCTCATTGCCCCGCCCCCACCCCAAAACAGCTCCTCTGCCTAAGGAAATAATATTGGCAGTAGAAATTACCACTGCATTTCTGCATTAAGGTCCTGGTGTGAAGTAGGTGTCTCCCTAGGTCAGGTAAAGTGATGTACAGATGCTAAGGGGATTTCTAACAAACTCAGGTGGAAATAGGATCCATGCTGTTTAAACACTGAGAAGGGACTTGGATGCATTGACTTGGATCCTTAGAAATGTCTTCGATTCATGTTTCATGTGAAATATGACATAATATCATCACAAAACTTGTTCTGAATGGGTCAGAACTACAGGATTAGATTTCATGGCTCTGCAGCAGCTTGGACAGCCCTCATGATTCTAAACATCTTTCACTTGACTTAGTTTTATCTCCTTTTGGCTCTAGGCTCCCACCTTCTTTTATTTTCCTTTTCTTCTTTTACCATTTTAATGACATCATTTGATAAAGGGGGTTTGACCAAGAAAGGGTTAGATTTTTGCAGATAATGTTCTGAGGGTAAAAACTTCCCAGTTTGCGTGCATCATTTGGGCAGGGGGTTGGGAGGTGAAGAAAAAGAGAATCTAGGCTGTAGTTAAGTGGTGGTGACTCTTTCTGAACAGACCCTTTGCATGAGCTGTGGGAGGCAGCTCTCCGCTGGGGAAGAACAGAAGGGCTCTGGTATACTCTAACCTAGATTCAAAACTTTCCATGTCGGCAATTTTTATTCCAGTGTCCTGGGCTAGATATTAAATCCTAGGACCTGTCTTTCTTTCAACCCATGTATTAGAAAATGATTTATGCCATTTTTGGTTTTGTTGTTTGCCTACCCCTATCATTAAGCTGTACAAGGTTATCCATGGAGCTGCCCCACCCATCCAAGCACCTTGTGTGGGACTTTTCTATTTGGTTTTTATTCCTTTCAAGAGTCTGCCTTCTAAACAAATCTACCACTTGCTTAAAATAAATAGATCCAAGTATAGTAAAGAAACCCACAATTACCAGTAATTGCTACCTAATTTCATTTTTCAATTAAGTGGTTGCTAACATTCAACTGCAGTCTCTGGTTATTTACATGGATAGGGGACTACTTGCCCACTAGGGGCTCCTGCTGAACTTGGGGGCTCCTGTTAAACTAAGAAACCATCTGATCTGGTAAATTACACTGTTTCTAACCTTCCTAAAGTCATAACATTTCATTCACATTACCTCCTCTCTGAAGCCTTCTGATTACAAAGTAAGAGGCCTCTGTACATCCAACCCTCATTCTATTTGCCTTCTGTTGCAAAAACCAAAGGAGTTTCGATGAGCATGAGAATGTATGTACGTTAAGCATTGATACGATTCCACCTTCATCATAATTATGGTCTTGTAATAAAATAATCAAACCTACTAACATATTTTGTGGAAATATGGAGGACTGGAGTCCTGCCAATTATACAGGGTTGCCCAGAGATTTTAGAAATAGTAACAACTTCCCTGGTTTCAATGGCCTCAAAAGGCAAAATTGAAACAAGATCAAATGAAAAGAAAAAGATAAGAAAAAAATTCATGGTGGAGGAAGTAAGTCATTAAATACATACATGAGCTATCTTATCATCCAGATACCTTTATCAAAACTATTCATTAACACTCATGAGGCTCAGCTTAGAATGTGAGTCCCTGGATGAGAGTCAGCAGTCAAACAAAACAAAATTCAAAATTAAGACTGTTGGTGGGAATATAAATAGGTATAGAGGTAAAACAACTGAAAAGATAACGCCTTCTTCTTGAGAATGCAGACATCATTGGTTCTAAAGATATGCATTCTAGCTCTGCAGAGGTAGACAGAAACAAGGCTCAAGGTCCCCGCCCCCAGAGCCTCTACTTGAGGAGAAAGGGACAGTGAGCACACCGCCGACTTATAAATAAATGATCACATGTCAGGTAGTGATAGAAGCACGGAAGAAAGTGAGCTTAGGCAACAGGTTCAGAGACTGGGGAGGAGTTGCTTTACCAGGGCTTGTCTATTTTCTATTTTCCTTAAATGTGAGCTCCTCTAGCTAGGGACAGCTCCTTTACATCCTTCCAGAGAGTTCGGAAGAGGATGCCCTTCTCTGAAGAAGACTCACTGACCCAGACCGTGTATCTTTACCAACCCTGAAGCCCAGAAATTTCAATCAGATCAAAAAGGAGGGCCTGCAAGTCATCATTAGCACTTCTCCTTAAGAGTCTAGTCATTTGACAGCGAAAATGTACACTCAGCTAACTTGTGATTCTGCCTTAGAATACTGCTGATGAAGAAGGGTGGTGGACTGCTTCAAAGTGGCAGTAATTACCCTGGGCAGCACTTTGTTTTAAAACTCTTTCCTACCTAGTTTCCTACAGAAACCTATTTGTACAAAAGTACAAAGGAACTTGAAAATACCTACTGAAAGTGTATTTCTCTGCCTGTGTGTGAAGTGACATGCTTGGTGACCCTGATGACACTGAAGAGCCCCAGCAGCTCATAGGGTGTCAGGAGGAATTTCCTGTTGCTGACCTGAGCCCTGGGCACTGACTCTCTCTGCTCTCCACAGAAGAGGTCTGACTACCTCCCTGTTAGTTTCTAAGACAAAGCTACACTGCTTTTTTTCCCCATCGAAAATTAGCTTATGAAAGTATAAAATTATTTTTTTAATTTATGCTACATTGCAAAAATGAAATATGCATGATTTAGAGAGACACCTATGCATAACAACAAGAGGGAAGAGGAACTTATAGACAATCTAATTTATTATGGAACAAAGGAACAAATAGACTTCCAGGGAATTATGCACTTATATGTTGGAGAAGGATGAAAGGCATCTGTTTTCATCTAAGGGCTAACCGAATTTTCCATGTCTATAAGATAGCATGATTTCTAAGTGGATTAAAATACTTGCAACAAACTAAAGATGAAGCTACTATTTTTATCCCATTTTTCAGTTGAAATAATTGAGGTGAGAAAGATTTATTAACTCACACAAAAAATGCACAGCTAGTCAACAGCAGAGCAGGATATGGGACAACAGAGTTTAACTTATCACTCAAAGGATAAAGGATAACAATACATGCATTATTAGTAGAGCAGACAATAAATTATCTTCCAAAATAGGATATTGGAGAGTGAATTGTTGCACTGTAAATATATGTGTTAAGACAACAAATCTAAAGTATGGATATCATGGGCAAATCAGGATATATGGTTACCTTATTACCAGAGGATTAAATTGAGGTCAAATAAAGTTTCTCTAATGTCATGTAGTTATTCATTAACTAAGTGAACATTTACTAACCACCTGCCATGAGTGAGGCACTGCTCTAGACAATGAGTAAAAGAGACAAAGTCCCTTTCCCTCACAGAGCTTACTTCCTAATAAATGTCATATGTGTGTCTATATGTATATGTGTGCATGAACAATTAAGTGTGCACAAGGAAAGAGTGACATCTTCTCTCATGTAAATCTGTTCAGGTTGAACTGTGTCCTACTAAAATTTACGTGAGATTGAATTTGCAGCATGTTAAATACATATTTCAAAAGTAAGAGAAATTTACATTTCTACATAGTTATGAATGGTGGACAAGGCTACACCAAGATTCCCAAAATGCTGGAATCTTTCTAGTTCTCATTGCTTGTCATGAATTACACCACCTTGCCTTTTACTTAGCTCTTTCGATCCTACCCAGTTAAGAGAGTTGCTGTGAGGTCACATTAATCTTAATTTTGGAGTCATGATTTGCTTTCATACATTATTTCTGTTGGTCCACACAATAATCATGTAAAGTAGGTAGAGTGTCATTATCATCATTGTCTGACTTTACAAAAAAATCTGAGACAGTGAAAATAAAGAATGAAGCATGAGTCTCAGATGCAGGCCTGTAGCTCCAGATTCAGGGTGGGTGAGAGGAGGTACTTGGAGGTCTTGGAGACCACAGATAAGAATCTAAAACTAAATACTCCTCTCCAACTGAGGGAGGGTGGCAAACTGAGACACAGCAGAGTGACAAAGAGCACTAGTCATAGGTCCCAGTTCTACCACTTAATAGCTGGGATACTTTGGACAAGTTACTTAAGCTCTCTAAACCTGTTTTCTCATCTATTTTTCAAACTGGGGATCATGCTGGTGCCTACCTATCAGAGTTACTGTGAGGATTAAATAAGATAATGGGAGTAAAGCACTTGGCACAAATACCTGGCAAGGAATACTGCTCCATCCTTGTTGGCTATTATTATTTTATCAAAGAAACCATGTCAGAGGGATTACCTGGTCTCACCCACCTCTAGCCTCCAATGACACAAGAAAGGACTACACTTAGCTGTGTTACACTCTCAGGTTTCCCAGCCTGTGGATTCCTAGGAAATAAGGTGAGAGGTAGGGAGAAGCAGCAGAATTGTCAGAGGTGGAGTCAGAAATATCATCACAAAAATATCTTGCACCCCTGTAACCCAGGAGGAAATTTCTATAGATGGGAGATCATTAAACTCTCTATAGAGTATTTTTGCCCACAGATGGACATGCATAATATGATTTATTTTCAGTTGAAATTTCTAAATGCAATTATGAATTTTATGTCTCTTTTGTGTCTTTCACCTGTGAACCTCTGGATGCCAACACTAAGGAATAACATGAAATTCATCTTTAAAATATGATCTGACCAGCCACATAGAGTGCTTTTAAAGGAATCTCCATGCCCTCCCATGGAATGACTGAAGAAGGAAAAGAATATACACATTTTTAAACAAAGGACAAACTTTAAAAATCAAGGTTAGAAAGGCCTCGGACCGAGGAGAACAATGTGCTGGATTGTTGCAGGAAGAACCTCAATTATGATTCACTGCATTTAAAAGATGTAATTGCAAAAGAGTAACCTGTAATTGTGCATGTATCATTTAGAATGACAATACGCCCATGTCTACACATCACTTTAATATAATAAACACATGTTTCTCTTGGCTTACTTTTGTTTTTTTTACTAAAAAAGTAAAAGCTTTGTTAGAAAGGCTTTCCTCCACTGTAGATTATCTCATGTTATCCCTATGGAAATCTGTCAGATGGAGCAGATCTATATATTCTCATTTCCTCTATTAAATAGGAGAACTAAGTAGGTAAAAACTGGCCAGGGTCATAAGACCAAGTTAACAGCAGAACCAAAATTGCAGAAAAGTCTTTCTCCTTGTAATCTAGGAATATCTCTTCCAAAACTTAGGTCCAACACTATTGCCAACACTATGCCAAGCTATTGCTCTCCTACTCAACATGAAAATAGAGAAGATAAAAGAAAGGCAGAAGAGTTACGCCTTTACATATTTCAGATAGTAAATCTAGGAAAATACATATGATTTTTACCTTAAATTGAGAGAACCTTATTGTATTCTATGAGCAGAACATATTCATAAACTTTAAACATTATATAGAAAGCATTTCTTTTAAAAGTATCATGTAAAATATCACTGCTTTCCAACCATGTGGACACACAGTTTCCACTCACTATAAACATGTAATATTATTCTCTCGTCACGTTTGAAATTAAGGAAAATATTCAAGAAGTCAGAAAGAAATAAGAAAATAAATCAAAGTGAGAGATATCAGTACAATTTCAAGCTACAATCAACAGGGGGAATTCTTGACACAGATACCTGCTATATATGTTAGGACCTGGCATTTAAATACCCATCTGAGGAAGAAATCTGACTTCAGACACACAGGGGAAGGACTCAGACATAAATTCTTAATTTCAAAGAGCTACTTTTCCTAAATAAATAATAAAGATGACTATAGTCAAAGAAAACCAGATGAAAATACATCAACTTTTTTTTTTTTTTTAAGGAAAGGTGCAGGCAGGATTAAATAAGCAAACAGGCAGGAAGTGAAAGGAGAAAGAAGCATTTATATATTTTATTTAGTTGCTAATCTTATTTGTGCCCCCTTGCCCCAGACCACAACCTGGGTCCTGGGGATATATGTGGACTACACCAGTCAGAGGTAGTGGATTTATATGCTCAGTCACCCAGGTGTGTCATGTCAACTCTTTGAGACCTTGTGCAGAAAGAAAATTCAACTATGAAATATAAAACTAAAGGTCTATGGCAATTACAGTATCAGATCTATATTTACAGCACTTGAATCATAGAAAAACCAAGCTAAGAAACTAATACTAAAAACCAATTACTGAAACTGGGATCCCAAAAGCACAGTCAAAACCATTACACAGAACCTTTCACAATTTAGAAACAGACCCTTCCCAAGTAAACATCCCCTACTGAACCTAAGCAGTTAAAGCTATTATCTATGTAAGGAAATAAGTTTTCAAAAGTTTTCAGTTGATGTGAATAGAACAGAACCTGAAATTTGGAACTAGCAGGGCAATATTAAAAAATGATGAAGTGAATGTAATTTAAATAGGTAAAGGAGTTAAAGGAGAGATTAAAAACTGAAATTATCTAGAAGAATAGTGTGAGCAAAATACAGATGGATTGCAAAAAGACCAAAAAAGAGAAAGTCGAAATGTAATTAAAATTAAAAATCCAATGAGTTCTTTTAAAACTGCTATTTCACAAATTTTCTCCCTTTTTACATTTTTATTTCTTGGTGATTTTATTAGATTTTTCTTTCTAGTATAATTACCTAGTCTCAGTGTGCTTTACTCTGTGGTTAACCAACTCATTAGATTTTTTTTCCCTTAGCAATAAAAAGGGTAAAAATGAATGAAAAAATATTTCCTGATAAGTGATAGTAACCCTAACCCTTATGTCCCCATTATATTAATATTTCAAAGGATGGTCAAAATAAAGACATTTTAAGACAAAGAGCAGAAGGATTAATCAATCCCTTAAGTATCCAATGAAGCATATATTTCAGTAAAAAAGAAAACGTGAAAGTAGTGGCAGAAAAATAATAATGAAGAAAAATTAATATGCATGTTCACATATATAAAAACATAGAATTTCCAAATTCTATTTATAAAATGTCATTATAAAACTAATTTGGAAGAAGTTAAATACAACCAGGTCTAAATTAAGACAAACTGTTAGAATTCTAAAGCACACAGATAGCTAGATATATATTTTTAGAAGGAACTTTTTGAAGGGAAAGAAGGAAGAAGCATTAAGGAAGAAAGGAATAAAGATAAGGACATGCCCTTAATCATTTGGTTATTTTATTTTTAGTTGCTCCCTCTGCCTCTAGATTGCAAACCCTTAGGCTTTACAGGGTCTGTGACCCAGCTGACAGCTAAACACCTGAGTCACCAGGACACACTTAAAAATTATTTAGTGTTTAAGCATTTTTCATGAAAAGGAAAATGACAATAATAAAATACAAAATAGTATGTTTACTGTGTTCCAGGAAATTATCTTAACATTTTGCAAATACTAATTTAATTCTCATAACAGTCTATGACATTAATATCCCCATTTCACAAGTAGGGAAACTGGCCCAGAAGGTTCAATTCTGCATCAGAACTTGCACAACAATAAAATATTCAGGAAAATGTGCCTGGCATATGAGCCAATGTAGTCTGATGTGACCCCCGTTAAATCAGATAATCATATTAAAGCTAAAGAGTAACTACAGAAAGAATACCAACAAAATGCCCAATAATCCTTAAAAAAGAAGAAAATTAAGCCAAAATGCAACAAGGAAAGAAAACTAGACTCTAAACACTGAGTAATAATTCAAGGAGAGAACAAAATAAGCTCAAGTATACCATTACAATAAATGCAATTACTGTTCTTTTAAACTATAGATATTTTAAAAATCAAAACTAAAGATAGAAGTCTAGTTATGTGTAGTTAATAAGATACATCTAAAGAAAAATGCCTCAGTTGAATAATGGTGATGGTATAGGAAAAGATGTGTCTAGAAAAAAAATAGATGTGGAAAACATATACAGAAAAAGTGCATGTACAAAATCCAGCTTTATTTTGAAGAGCAATATTAATACAAGAAAAAACAGACTGTCACAAGAAAATAGTGAAGTAAATAAAGTGTAATCATTAAATGAAGGATTTACTCAGAAGCTATAATAATAATGAACTTAAATGTACTTAATAACATAGTAGCAAAATACATAAAGAAAAAATTAACAAGATTACAAACAATAACTGGCAACACAATCTTAGAGGTTGATTTTATTATATCCCAGAAACTTATAAAGATGCCCCCAGAATTGATAAAGCTAATGCCATATTTAGAAATGTGATTAGGTCTATGTATCTATGTATGTACATGTATCTATATAAAGTCCTACAAGTAATTCACAGAGAACATATACTCTTTTTCAAGCAATCATGGAAAATGACTATAAATTATGCTACATGGAACATCTCAATTATTATAAAGAAAATCAATATCAGGCCTATGTAACCAGAGGAATAAAATATAAATAAAATTTTTATAACTACAAATCCCCTTTTGTTTATTAACTATGAACTACAATTCTAAGTAATCATTGGACTAGAATAAAATTTCACAAGGAAACTTAAAAGTACTGGGAACTGAACAACAGTGAAAATTCTGCATATCCAAACCACGCAATGCAACCAAAATAGGACAGAAATATGTATTTCTAGCCTTAAATATATCAATGACACTCCACTAAGATATACCCATTTTATATACACATGAAATTTCATTTTTAAAAAGAGTTTGATTTCATAACCCTATTTCAGTTCATAAGGCATTTCTTCATAATGACCAAGTTGGATTTTATGTACTTTTAAGTTGGTGGCTTACTATCCTGAGATCAGTTTTATCAAACAGTCATCTTTTCAGTTTTATCACGAATATATTGGATTTAGTTCTCCATTCAGTAAACATATGGCTCTCTAGTTAATAGTAGTATGATCTGATGCAATTTATTATGGAAATGTAATTTCATCTGCATCATTTCCCTGAATTATATTGTTTGGTTTTCTTTTATTGATATTATTATAATTTGTAAAAAGGATAGATTTACATAAACTTAATATTTCATAAATATACTTTGTTTATGATAGATTCTTAATTGTCAGGAGTTATAACTTTGAATTTAATGCAAACAAGTAAATAGCGATATTTGGAGCAATTTAAGAAAGGAAAATAACTTATTAGAAGTTATGATAACTGAAATAAACTAAATATTTTTTTCTATTTTAATAAGATGAATGTCTTTTTAGCAAAAATGCATGTCAATTTTGTATCTCAGGAGTTCATGAAAATATTTACCATTGAAAATAATACTAATTATGTTTTCTGCTATAAATGCTCTCGAGGATTGATTAGCCTTTCAAGGTGGGAGTTGATATGCTTGGAAACAGGTAAACTCAATTATAAGTTAGCTAAGTTTTCAATGAATTAAGCTCTCAATTCAAGAATTAAAATATATACATACACCCAAATCAAGTAGGCATAAGTAAATAATAAAGAGAAGACACTGATGACCAAAACTGCTTTCCTTAAAAAAGTGTAAAATAGATAAACTTCTGAGAATTTTGATAAAGGTAAAGAAAGATGAAAATAATATTAGGCATAAAAAGTAGAACAGAAATAAAATAAACTGATGATTTTTAGAATCTTAAAAACAACTTTCTTCCTATAAATTTTCTAAACTCAAATGAAGTAATGACTTTCCAAAGAAATTCAGATATCAATACTGATCCAAGAAGACATAGGTAAGTCAAGTAGAGCTATAAACTTCAAAGCACCTAAATTAATTGTGAAAATATATCCATATATAAGCCACCAAATTCACTTGGTTTTAGAGGTGACTTTCTACAACCCCACAAGGGACAAACAAGTTTATATATAAGATTCTTTGTATTCTTTTTAAAAGAGCTTCAAGAAATATGGAAGAATTCTGTAAAAACTAAAGCATCCCATTAATGATAAATACTATTGTCATTGCTCATGCTGATACAAAGAGCAGCAATTTGGGTGTAAAAAAGTACTTGCTATTATTTTTAAGATACAAAAGCATTTATATGGTGAAGTGGAGTTATAACAACTTAGAAAGGCCCTGAATTTGTCTTTTGAAAGAATATGCAAAAGTTGTTAAAGTCATCCTTCAGACAGTAAACAGGCAATAAATTCATGGTTAGCCCAATGAGAAAAGATGAATGCTTTGAGAGAGAAAGGAATCAGAACTTTACTTTTAGTTTCATTAGGAACAAACAGATGCCATCAGGAAGACTTGACTTTCGAAATGTGTTCAAAGTGAGAGGTGGTTCAAATAATAAGATCATGAGGTTCACCCACTGCCCAATCATATGGTTTAGGAAAATTAAATATGACAGAGAGAAACAGATCAAGGGCAAAGCGATGTTTTTGCAGAGATTAAATCTCAGTGATTCAGGCAGATATTAACTAGAGAAATCTTTAGTTTCACATTTCGAATCAGGACAAGCCTGAAGCCAAAAGAAGAATCCCTCAGGACCAAATGGACTTCTTTTCCTTAGAGTAAGAATAAAGGTGATTTAATTTCATGACAATGGGATGGATCCAAATGGAACTTTCTGAATCTTCCTCCCAAGTTTAAGGGCAAGGGAAATGAAAATGGGAGGGTGTGTGTGGACACCTGGAAGGAGCAGTACACAGACCAGCTCCACAAGACTGCAAGAAAAGGGAAGGGGCAGGGAGGGAACCAGGCAGGAGAATGGAGGGACTAGAGGTAGAGCACACACTCAAGTTCACCCACTTTAGGACAAATTCCACTGACACATTCATGGGCAAGAAAATCAGAAGAATCTCAGAACATGCCAGGAAGTTTTCATCTTCATTCTTTGACTCACACTTATCCCCATTTCTGCATATGGGATTTACCAAGCACTATAACAGTAAACCAAATCAACAGCTACACAAAATATCAATGTTCGAAATGAACAATGAGTGTTCACATGTGTGAGGATCTAAGTGAAAAACAAATTGGGAGATGTTTCTTGCCAGTTTACTTTAAACTTTTAAAGATATGCTAAACTATTTATTTAACCTACTTCACATACACATCATCATCATCATCTTAGGAAACTTTTCAACTACAGAGCTACTTTCTTTTTGACAGAATATTTAAGAAGTTGATTCTCCCTGAAAACGAGGTTAAAAAACGGTTCATTCTAAATATATCCAAAAATGCATTCAGCACTTTGCCAAAAATGCATCTTCTCACTCCAGACTGTAATAACCAGAATGATAAGTAACTACAATCTAGAAAACTCTGAATTCACCATTGGCTATTATTTGAGCCTCCTGCAAACATTATTAGGAGGCTCCATGTTGGGCAACCAATTATCCTTATTTAGGTTAATCACTGGCACTGTTTTGTGTTCCCTGGGTCAGGTACAGTCAGGCACACTAAATACATGGCATAAAAGTACCCCAATTAGAAACCATGGCATTTTGCATGGGCTAACTCCTCCTTCCTCACGGCCTCACATCCCCCTACACTATTCATTCATTATCTTACCCAAATATGAGTGCATTAAGTCATAAATGTCACCCCAAAATAATAGTGCTAATCTTACAACAGAATTTGAATGAACAGACAAGAGTCCAACAGGCTGGCGAAGTACCAGGACAGTTTTCCCAAAGTCGAGCAGAAATTTTAGGGCCTGGGAGAGGAGGGCTAGAGGGTCTCTGGGCATCTCTGATTCCTTCCTAGGAACCCAATCTCAGGAAAAGGACACGAGTGGACTACATACAGAAGAACCTAGAGAAAGACCACAAATATCAGCTTTTGGGAATCTAAACTACAGTTTCTGCTCCAAGAACGATACCCTTCATTCTGCCTATGACAGTCCCCACTCAAGTCCCTCCCTTCTGGCCAGGAGAACCGAGCATCTGTGTTTTTATCTCTGTGCTACCCACAATGTAGGGAGGAAATAGAAAATAGCAGTCAGAGAAGTTCAGAATTGGGGTGGGGGCAGGTTGACTGATGGGTAGAAGAGCTCATGTCAGAGACATAAATACATCTGGATAAGGAAGGAAAGTGACAGATCGACACCTACAGAATGCAACACAAGAATGCACACCCGTTAACAAAAGAGCACACAATCTAAATGATATGGTCCACTAAGATTAAAAGATCACAACAGGGCACACTCTGAGAACAGCGGTTAGGTCAGCTGCCTCTGAAGAAGTGCAGTCCATGTACATCCCAAGGTCCCAGTTTGCATCCTGGGTCTGTGGAAAACAACCAAAGTGAACTAAATACAACATAAAATAAAATAATTCTTCCTCTTCTTTCTTCCTGCACCTTCCCTTAAAAAAATCATAATAGAAAAAATAACAAGTACAAAAAGGCAGCTCACAGAATGAGTCCACTTGGAAAAGACTGAGCTGAAAGCAGAAATGGAGAAACCCAAGGATAGCCCAGCACTGTGGAAGGGAACTGCTCACTTGTTCCTGTGATCTTCCTACCCCTCCTGGT
This sequence comes from Solenodon paradoxus, assembly GCA_004363575.1. Taxonomy (NCBI): domain Eukaryota; kingdom Metazoa; phylum Chordata; class Mammalia; order Eulipotyphla; family Solenodontidae; genus Solenodon; species Solenodon paradoxus. The sequence goes on along the minus strand of RJWH01003204.1, from coordinate 106,565 downwards.
AATGACAATATGCAGGGCTTACTACATGCCCAGCACTATGCTTAAAATATAAAACATACCTGTTCTCATTTAATCCTCCCAAGGACAAACACAAACAAACTCCAGGATAGACACTGAGATAAGAGTGCAGACACACCTGGGTGGGTTACTGGCCACCCCCCGAACTCCCACCCAAGCAAGATAACTTCCCTATTTCTCAGTTTCCTCCTCGAACAAACAATATAATAAAATTACCCAGGATGGTGGTAGTCAAAATTAGAGATAATGAACTTAAGTGCCTAATAGCGGCTGTTACTAGTGTAATTAATCAGATTAAAATAATCAGGAGTGAAGAGAAAAAGAAAGGGTCTAATGGAATAGAAATGGCAATGGAGAAGATTTTATGGAAACAAGGTACAAAGGCAGCCCCCCAGAGATGACTGGAGGGGCTGTGAGTGAAAGCCTGCCTTTGGCTCCCCACTTTGTGTCTGTGGGCAACTCATATAAGCTCTCTGAGTTTCTGTTTCCACCTCTACCAATGGGAATATTCATATATCCTTCTTATGTGGCAGGATTGTGAGAACCCAATGAGGAGCCGGCACCTGAGTTTATTACAGTCGACAAGTGTAGGCAAATGAGCATCTATGCTTGATTGCTGGGGAAAACCATTCCCTCTTACTCTTATTTTTCAGGTGGAATTAAAACACTCAGCTTGTAGAACCAGGTCAAAGCCAGGTAAGTTATTACATAGCATGAGCCTCCTTTGGTCACCACTAATAGAATCTGATTAATTTAATCTGATATTGAAGGTTTGCTGTCCCCCTCCCACAGCTCCCACCCTCCTGTAACCCATCACTTCTACCTGTTTTGTACTTCCCTCCCAATGTGTGACTTTGTTAATTCTCTCTGATATGTTCGCTTTCATCTCCAACAACATATCCTGGTCATTCTTGAAGACCCAGGTTAATTGCTTTCTTACCATAAGGTAATGATTTCTGCCACCCTTCACTGCCACATTATCTTTTTGGAATTTCTCATCCCACTTAGCACTTTCTTGTATTCTGAGCTCTGGTGTGTACGTCATCAATAAGCAATTATTGACTGGCAAGGTGTCTTGCAGTCTTTATGGAACCCTGCCTTTCCAGCACAGGATCTTTCACAGAGCAAATGCATAAAACATATGCACAAATAATTTCAAACTAAAAACATATTTGAATTGTTGCAACAGTAGTTTGCATATTTAAAAAAATTTAAAGTATTTAAATATACACTAAGGTGCATCCTGGTGACCTAGAGAATAAGGTCACTGGACAGAGTTCACATACACCATCAAGGACCCAGGTTCAAGACAGGGAACCAGGGGAACAATCAAGATGAACAACTAAATAAAATAAATATTTCTTCCTCATCTCTTTTCATTCTTGCCTGTACACACACACACACACACACACACACACACACACACAGAGACAGAGACACAGACAGACACAAGACAGAGAGACAGAGAAAATTAATGTAAAGCACCATGATCAAAGCAAAATTTTGTGGGAGTGGTGGGGTTTGCAGCAGGGCTGAAGACAAGAAAATACATTCTGAGGCTTCCGCTTTCCAAATGAGAGCTAAAAGTAGTTTGAAAAGTAAGTTATTTAAAAATTTGTATCTGGATTCCTTGGCCTCAGTCGCCTAAGAAAGTGCTTCCTGGAGAGAAAGCCACAAGCCCCAGGAGGGAGGAGGCAGTGCTTTCCTGTCACTGCTGCAGTCCTGCAGGTGTCCCAGTCTTCTTTGGGAGGAGCATGGTAGGACCTGTGCCGCTGCCAAGGTGCCTAGCTCCCGTGGAGCATCCAGAACTTATCCTTGGTAGTTGCCTGAAACTTCATCCCCACTGTATTCTTCCCTCTACACAGGTTTCGGCTTTGGCAGCGGGCTGTCACTGGCGTTCTGAGGCAGAAGCAGGCAGCAAGTCGCTACATTAGTATTGGCTAATACTTTGGGACTATTTCAAGACCAATGTCTACTTAAGAACCAAAGCATGCCAACGCTCTTCCCGGGTTCCTTTGGACCAGAAGGTGCTCCTCTATCTGTTGCTCCTGCACCGGTCTCTAGAAAGTGGCCACGACCCCAGGGTGTCATCTACTGGATGACAGCCTCCAGGACTTCCCTTTCCTATCGCCCCTGCACCCCCCCCCCCAGCCCCCCGCGAGTCCAGCTTGCTCACCAATCTTGGCCAGGGAGGCCAGCAGGATCCACAGGGTGATCTCGAAGGGGATCTGCACGTGGGGGTAATCCAGGGTAAACACTGGCAAACGACTCTCCTCGAACGGCGTCGTTCCGGGAGCCACCACGCTCGCGGGACTGGGCGGGCTAGAGCTGCTGCCCATGGTTCTCGGCGCGTTTAGCAGGGTCTCGGCCAGGGTGCCCGTCGGCCCTGCCACCTGCAGGAGCAGCAGCAGCAGCGGCAGCGGCAACAGCAGCGGCGGCGGCGCCCACAGGCTCCGCCGGGTGCCTGCTGGCTCCATGGGGTCAGGTCCCTGCGCCCCCGAGAAGCCCCGCGCTGCGCCCACCGTGCGCTCAGCGCATCGCGTCCGGACCGAGCCACCAGCTCGGCCCCACGCAGTGAGGGGCGGCAAAAGCCGCTGTCCGCAGCCGCCGCCGCCGCGGGACCAGGTCCCTGCAGCCAAACGGCTGGGTCCCCGTTGCGAGCGGGCACACTGACTAGCCCGGCGCGCACAGAGACGCGAGGCCACGGCGCGGACCCTACGTCGCTCTCAGCCGTCCTCAGCCTCCGGCCGCCGACCCATGCCGGCCGGCCTCTCCTGCCGCAGCTGCAGGCCCTGCCCCGGGCGGCCCGCAGGCGGGGGCGGGGGCGGGGCGGGCGCGGCGCCGGCAGTGGGGCGGGCGGACCTGAGCACCGGCTGGCCGGCGGTACACCTGCTGGAGCCCGCGGGCCACACGGGTCCTGGTGGCCGCGGGGGCGGCGGCTGCACTTCTCTCTCGCCAGCACCGCTCACCGAGACCGGCCACCCCCAGAGCCAGCGAGATGTGGGTGGAATTGTCTCGCCCGGCGCAAGGTGGCGGGAGATGTCCCCGCCCCGGAGGCTGCGTCGGGCGTCCATCTAATGAGGGAGTCGGCGCGACCCACGCGTCGCGCCCCCTTTCCCCGGCCAGCTCGGGACACCCCGGTGCGCTGGGCGCTCGGGGACGCGCCTGCAACTCAAGATCTGGAGAAACCAGGCTAGGAGGGAGTGTTGGGGGGCTACCAACCAGAGACACGCTCTTGAGCTCTCTTAGATGGCTACAGAAAGTTTAGGAAAGCTTGCTTTTCGTTCCCTTCAGAGAGTTATCACATGGAGTACAGGGCACTCTCTCTGCAGAACTCGGTGTTCCCACGCTCCCCCGGATTCCTTTTCTTTCTTTTTCACCTGGCTCTGGTGTCACTTATTGTAACACTGTCTTTTCCACTCTTCTCCCTGCCCCCGCTCACGGAAAGGAAAAAAAAATCTTCCTCTGTTTTCAGGCTTAGAGGTGTACATGTCTGCGAGTAAGAGAAATATAATTGTTTCGTGGAAAACCAGTGATTTGCGGAGCTCAGATCAGCTTGCTCAGCTAATTACAGGACAAGTTGTGGTCAGGATAGGAAAGGAGAGGAAGTGCAAATCTCTGGGATGTAAAAACGTTATCTTCCAGTGCCAACCACCCTCCCAAAACAATCTCCTGCCAGCCGAGTTGGAGTTTACTCCTTACTAGTCACATCCTGGATTGTCCCAGAATCTTTATCACCAGAAACTGATTTGATCATAAAATCACACTAGTTGTCATTCAGCTAACTGAAATAATTTTCCCTTCCGTGTGTTAAAAAATAAATTCCTTCTCTTTTCTCTGTTGTACGTGTCAGTAAATGACTCCCACTATTAAATACCCAGCAGTTCCACATTAAAAACAGATATTTTTTCTTCAAAGTTCTGGAGAATATATGAAATGTCCACAGAAACTACAAGAAAAAAATATAGACCTGAATGAAGTACATAAAGAACACTCATCTTGGGACTTTTAAATAATTCAGAAACAAGTCCAAAATAACATCGGAGACAGATTCTAAGAGTGAGACAGAACAGGTCAGATAGTATTTTAATAAAACGTGTTTCCAAAGTGCATTTTTTTTTTAAATTATTGAGCCATTCAAAACCCTGTCTTCCCTTTTCTGTTCTCTGGAAATTTTCATGAAAATTACATGCTTTTCTTATACATGTTCTTTCTCCTCTCTGCCCTTCACTTTGTCCCTTGTGAGAAAGCATCAAATATTAACCACCTTTTCTCTTTTTTAATTGTGTATCCCTGCATGGGGAGTTTCTTGTGCAAGGCATTTTACTTGTTTGTTTGGATATGAGTTTTTCTTTTTCGTTTTTTGGGTTTTTTTTTTTTTTTTGCATTCGTTGTTAATCATCACTAAAACCCAACTAGACAAACATTCTTGCACACATTTCATTAGTAAAGGAACATGGATGCAGAAATGTTTAAACATAAACAGACTTACTCAAATTTACAAATTAATGTGTGTCCAGAAGGTACTCAGGTCTGTCCATGCTGACTCCAGTTTCATTTCACATTCCACCTGTCCATAAACAACAGGTTATTTTATCAGGATCCTTCAAGTAAAAAGTGGAGGATGTTTTAGAGATTGTCCACAAAATTCATAGCAGAATAAAGTTTTATTTGCTGTAAGCAAATCAGGTCAGTTCTACATATTTAGTGAATAATGGCAAGACGAGGGTGTCATCAGGTAAAAATTCTAGGAGCTTGAATCACCTAAGTCTCTTGAGAATGATTTTATATCATAAACAAGAAGATGAACAATAAATTAACATTTCTGGAATGAGTACTGCCCATAGTAACTATAGAGATCAGCCTCCAGTATTGCTTTCACTTTAAAAATCTGTGCTATTATAGTTAATCAACTTTTTCTTTCATTTGAAAAAAGATGTTCCTCATTTATTCTTATAAATAGAAGATGAAGAACTTGTTCTAAATAAAAAAAACTTTTTAAAATTTCCCCCCTAAAACAAATTAACAACAACAAAAAATTTCATTCATACCCCTTGTGCTTATAGGGACTTGACTGAGCTCTTTCTTCAAAAGGTCCCAGGCTCAGTCCCTGAAAGTGATCCCCATCACCCATCACCGTACTCTTGGAATAACTGAAAGCAAGATCATATATATATATATATATATATATATATGTATATATATGTATATATATATACATATATATATATACTAAGTTAAAAGTCTTTAGTGCCTTTTGAAAAGACTGAAATCTTACAGTGACCTATGTGATAGAACTCTGCCTTTCCCTTCCATCCTCTACTCCCTGAACCCTCCTCAATGCTCTGTGAATTCTGACCAATGTTCCAGGCTCCTTCTCACCTCAGGGCCTTTGCACATCCTGTTCTTCCTCCTCTCTGCCCTTCACCTTGTTGAATCCTCCTAGGGTCTCAATTCAGATGTAACCGACACAAGAAGTCTTACCTGGAACCTGCCTTTCTACATTAGACTCCCTTTTTATGCCCATGGATAGCTCCTCATTCCTTTCCTTCTTAGCCCTTCAACATCTTACTTTTATTTGGCTAGACTGAAAGCTTCATGAAGCTCAGGACAATCCAATCCCTCTTTTAGCCTCAATTCCTAGCACAGTAACTAAACACAGAAGTACTACTAAGTATATGTTAGATGGATGTGTGATTTTTGTTGTTGTTGTTGAGGAAGAAGTGTTTTATTCTTTTTATTTTTATTTATTTCTTCACACTGATTGTTCTTCCCACATGCAGGACTCAAACCCTGTGCTCCTTCAGAAGCGATTGACTTAACCACTACTCCACCAAGGTATACCCCTAAATGTGTACTTTGACTAGGAACGAACAGCTCTCCCACCTCCAGGATTTGAGCTACAGGCCTTTCTCATGGTTGCATCTGTTTTAGGATAGACAGGAATAGTTTCACATGAAATGTTTCCCTTCCATGATTCCTCGTTCATATTTAGGAATCTCACATCTTCTCTGTGCCTTTCAATCCAAATGATGTGAAAATCCAATCATATGACAGGATTTCTAAATATTTTCTGACATAATCTTTACCTGATTTGAGATTGGCCTTCAAGTAGCAGCATGGAAGTGTTTACTAGGAATTTATGAGTGCTCTAAAGAAACTAGCACTTTTTTTCTGTCCTTTCATCTAAAGTGATCTATTACAATATTGATGTATTTAACAAGGCTCTTAAATAGTTTAATAACAATTTAATAAACCCTTAATGCTCCTGAATCATATAGTCACCTAGCAGGACCGTTTCTCTGGCATTATTAAAAATCACGAAAGATTTTGGAATTTAGCTTAAAAAATAAAAATGTGAGCTCGGCAGTTGATTAGGATCCTCAGCCAGTGTGAGGATGGTCTGAAATCCCCCCTCCCCTAGGAGACTCTGGAGGACCTGAGTTTTCACACTGTCTCTTGCCACAAGCAGCTTGAAGTTGAGTGAAATAACTGAGTATGGAATCCCCAGGCACTTTTTTGTAAAGGGACAGACAGAGAGCTCCACAGGCTAGCAAATAACTCCAAAAGGTTAAGGGTATGATCCCTGTTTTTCAGATGCAGAGTGGAGGTTGACTGGAAAGAATATGTTCTGAAGTGACAGTGTCTTCCCTGAACCACCACGCGGCGCCAGCACTCTCTACAAGGCCAGCAGCTGCCCTAGTAACTAGTCAACACTCTATGCTCCGTCTTTAGTCTAACAGTCACAGGAGATCCTAGTTGCTATTCTCTCATAATTAGAGCTGAGATTTTCAGACATTGTATGCTGTTCATATCAACTCTGCCCCTCTTTTAAATCTGCATTGTACCACCACTAACCCTTAGTTTGATAATGACATTTCATTTATAAAGCTTTGCCTACAAAAGATCAGTACTTATGATATTGTTGGCCTAATGATTTTATTATTATAGCTGAATGTTCTTAGAGTAAACTAGATTAACTTCATTTCCCTAAAGACTTAGTCCTCAGCAAAAGTCAGGAGCCCTCTTTTTAGAGAGCAGAACTCTCAAGGGTCAGACACTGGTGTGAAAGTTTTATTGACTCCCAAACAATGAAATACTCTTCTTCGTCTTCTTTTTCTTCTTCTTCTTTTTTTTTTTTTTAGCTAGAGGCATGTGTCTTATTTCAGCAGAGAAATACTTTTGATATGCTTTCTGAAAAACTGCTTTCAGCAAATTCCAGTTTATAAATGAGTTGTGCTTTTAATATTTAAATCTCTCAGGATAGTTAAAAGTAGAGCGTGTGTTCAGATATTCAACCATTAAGTGTTTCAGACTTCAGTTTTCCTCTATAAAATAAGAGACATGAGAGAAGAAAGTTTGTATTTCTTTATAAAGCCTGTACAGATCTTGGACTTGCCTCCAACACATCTGTGTAAAGGGAGCCCACGTCTGCACTCTGCCCTGCCCTCCTCCTTGTACTGTGATGTCAGGTGTGGGAAAAGGATTACCTGTCCTTTAAGATCTAAGCCTATGTTTGAACTCTAACATGCAGGACAGTCAGAAAGCAAGAAGGCAACCCATGGGAACTTTTGAATGATACTCAATTATGAGGTATAAGGCACAGTCATTCATCAATTCAATCTATAGTTGCTGGGTACCAGCCATTAAAATCTCTTTGTACCTTTCGAGGACTCAATAAATGAGAGTGCTTTAGGAGATTGTAGAGAAGGAAAAATAAGTGTTTCTTTACCTTCAGAATTTTTAGCTGATCTCTGTAATAAAAGGTAGATTAACAAGAGAAAACCAAGCAGAGGTCTATTAACATGTATACCTCATGTATGCATGGGAGGTACCCAGGGGAAATATTAGTAACTCTCCAAGGACTTAGACTGAGGATTAAATGTCATCTTTATAGGTGAAGGCTGGGTTTTAGGTTGGGTGGGGGGGTACAAACATCTCAGGAAAGAGTAAATGATTTTTAGGAAAGATGAGTAAGTCCTTAGAAGAACACATGGGAAACGTAATTTTTGACAAAGTTTCTCTGGTTTCCACTTGTCTTCTCCTCGGTGACAGAAATCAATCATCCCCACTTGATGAAATCTCCCCTGGGAGTTCTATGACCACGATAATATTCCTGGAGACCCTGTCTCTAGTCAGACAGGGAAATTCAAAGAAAGCCTCTCTCTGCATTTGCTGTTTTTCAAGTGCCTACAGCTCAAAATAATGAATATGCCCAAGCGGCAGATTTGAGGGTAGCATATTCTACTACCCTTCAGGATTATGGCAAAGATGTACCTAAAAACCAGAGTAGGAAAAAAGGAGTGCTTCACCAATGTTTGTGTTCAGCATTACAGAATTTAATCAAGAATTACCACACCAGGAATAGACAGAAATCTAATCAAACCCAAAGTAGGAAATAAAGGAAGCAGAGTCTCAAACACCATTCCTCATGCTGAATAGTCACTGCTTTGATCTTGATTAGTTCCTCAACCTTTTTAATTCCCATTTATCTGTTCAAAGGTCACTCTAAAAAGCATGCTTATAGAGATTTTATTTAATAGAAATTCTCTCTGCGAAATGCTTATCAGTTATTTCTAGTGTGAACTGTGACCCAGGCTGTTCACAGAGGGTTATTTCTGTGGCTTCCTAGTCCTCCCCCAAATTTTAATGTATATATCTCAGAATCTCCAAGCTTCCTGCAGTTCCTGATTTCCCACTGTCTTATTTTTGAAATTATAAAATATTTGTCAAAGAGAATGGAAATGATGATGATTAGAAATATAAATTATGAATTCCAAATAAAATTAGAGTGCATTTGAGGTTAATAACAACAAATATAAAATGGGACCAGTCAGCTCAACTGGGTGTTTTCTGTATCCGCATTCTCGTGTATGAGTGCAGGCAAGCAGTAGGAAAGACTGGATTAACCAGATATCTCCTGGTTTCCCCAGACAAATAGGAAGGAACAAAGTGATTGAGTGTTTGTTCAGAGTAGTGGTGTAATGTTTGACCTTGAGGTTTAAGTCAGGTTGGATCTGTTGATTTCAGATGCCAATGGAAGTAAAGATTAATGCAGTTGGTGTACTAGAGGGAGTGAACTGGTAAGATAACAAGGGAAATGAGACAGCGGGATGTTTAAAGTTTGAATTCATTAATTTATTTTAATGTATACTTTAGGTATAGAAAGGGCCGCAAAAAGTTGATAAAATTAATTTATGAAATGTGTTCATACATTCATTTAACAAATTATTATTCGAGCTAATTGTTTATACTTTGCAATACTCAGGATTGTACAACATGAAGTATTTTAATCAATGAAACTCAGTTTCTCATGGATTGTCATACATCTTACAACTCAAACTTGACAACAGCTCTGACTCTAGAAGCAAATGAACAGACTGTACAAGAATGATTTTACAAGTTCAAATTTGTAAACAGAAGACATGGACACAAGGGGTTTTTGCATAGAGGCATAGCCTGGCACTTCTTCAGAATCCCATGCTAAGTAAAAAGTGTTATTTGTATTAAATAGTAACTTATCACTAATATGAGCAAATATATTTCAAGAACTACACAAATTTGAAACTAGGTTTAAATAGCATAAAGTGCTGAATTCTGAAAAATATTTACAGATAATTCTCGATGCTTTTTTTTTAAGAAAAGGTGCAAGCAGAAATGAAGGCAAATAGGCAGGGAGGCAGGAAGAGAGAGGAGGAGGAATAAGTATTTTATTTTATATTTACTTAGTTGTTTACAATGGTTGTTCCCCCCAGAACCCGGGATGTGAATCCGGGTCACTGGGATGTGCATGGACTGCGCTCCTTTGAAGATGACTGACCTAACTAACCGCTACTCTGCTAAGGTGTACTTCAGTGCTTATTCTGAGTTAAAATTCATGTAGACTGTTTTGAAAAATCATTCTGACCTTGCTCTAGAAATCTACTTTCTTCTGAGTCATATATATTGGTTAGAGTTCAGTTCTGGAACTCTGAGGAATACAGTAAGAACAATCCTTGCAGTGACTTATATAGTCCTTAATTAACTGTGCACAGGGTAACCCGTGGTTCTCTTCCATACTCACTCACAACATCCACAGATTACTTACCCTTGTGTATGTCTCCCTTCTAGAATGTGAGCTCCTACAGAGCAGATGTCATAAGTGAATCAAGGGCTTTTATAGGATGGGGCCACAAAGTAAATGCTCAGTCAGTGTTTGAATGAGTGGGGAAAAAATCAGTTGTTGACATTTATTTGCTTTCCAGCAATTTTCTATTAAATTCTCAGAGTATTCTTTTTCATTGTGTTTGTCATTGTATTTGCTTCTTGCAGTTTTGTTTAAATTCTCCTTTAGTCTTACATGCTTTCTAATCCTTGAAAAACATTCAAATAAAGAAAAGGAATTTGAGTCATCTTATGGGCAAGTCCTAGCTTGGAACTGACTTTTTGACTCAGGGATCCTAGAAATGTCCTTACAAATTCTTTAATACTCTGGCCTGCTCATGGCTTCCCTGCTTCGGTGAAAATGTGGAATAGGAAATACCAAAACAATTAATCATGGTGGTTCGCTTCTGAAGTTGTGGAACTGTGGAATTAGTCTCCCTCAAATAATCAGTGAGTTGTTCCAGAATGTCTTTTTCTTCCTTATTTTATTTTATTTTTTAAAAGAAAGGTAAAGTACAGGTAGGAATGAAGGTGAGCAGAGGCAGATAAGCAGGAAGAGAGAAGAAGCACTTTATTTATTTTAGTTAATAGTTCATCTTGGTTGTTCCCACAGCACCAGGACAAGAACCCAGGACCTTGGGATGTATGTGAACTGTACCCCAGCCCTACACCACCAGAGGATGCCTGTCCTTTTCTCTTTCATATGATCAACAAGATAATAGAAGTTTACAAAGCTAACTAGAGTGGGTTCTTCAAAGCAACACAGCTGAGTGTGTCATTGTTTGCACAGTCCAAGTCTATTCTTAATTAAGTGAACAAAGTCATCTCAAATAAAGCTGACAGTGAACATGGATTCAGGCAGAATCAGCACAGTCCTGATTCTCTGAATTACACCTGTCCTGGCCCCAGAGCCAGGGCTCTTCAGAACACTGTTCCACTCACACCCCAGTTTCCCTTTCTTTTTCATAGTCTCTAGGATAGGTGGCATTCAAGTTTTGATTTAAGATCCAATTGACTAAATTGAAAGGAAATACAATTGTCTACATGAAAATCTCAATGAAACATATAAAAGCAATTACACACACAATTCAGTGACTCCTAATGCCTTTGTTAATTATTATATCTGACCCTTTCCAGCAGAGCTACTGAAAAATTTTTACAAATCAATAGATAACTGCTCCAGTTATTCTAAAATGAAACATTGTTATTGTCACCATCTCTATTTTGCAGCATGGTAGCCTCTCACAAATTTTCTCCTAAGGAGTCAAGCCTTTGTAAATGTAGCTCTTAAATATATACAAATTAGATATAAAATTTATTACAACAATGGAGATAAAAAAATGGATGAACCTGAGAAATGTAAAATCAGAACCAATACAAAGACATTTCCTATCACCTCACCTAAAGCTTCCAATATTCCCTTCTGGAAAGAAAATTGAAAATTAAGAAGAATCATAATGCAGATTACATTCATTTGATCAATATGTTATTTACCTTTTCAGTTTTTCACATTACAAAAAGCATGTATTTCCTGTTTATGACACTATCTGAGGCAGAGAACATTTTGCTCATTCTAGGTTTAAAGAATTGAGAAAATGCAGATACATGGTTTGCAAAGATAACTGACTAGCTTCCACACAGATTGTGCTTCAAATATCAGGGAAGTTTGACTCCTTAAAATTAACTTTAAGTGCATTCTATGATATACATTTAATATATTTGATGCTCTTCTAAGTTAAATACATATTTAATTTTATGAGAATGCTGAAGAGATCATTAAATTTAAGATAACTAATAGGTATAGCTTCCTGTATTAGAAATACTGATAAAAATCAAAATAATAATCTCCTACCCTCCTTTTGGATTGTAAAAGTATGTTCAATAAACTAGACAGACTACAAAGATCCAAAGAGATTAATTTATGGGTGGCAGTAAGGTATCTGCAATGTAAATAATTCAAATATGTATAATCGATGGCCCTGGAAAAGCAATTTCACGTTGCATATTGGCTCCCTGAGAATTCTATGGAGGAGATAAAATTGTCCTGTAAATATTATTTTTTGGAATGACTGATAAAATATTATACTTGATTGTTTATCTGTGCTTATTATTGTTACCATTCCTTTGATTATTCAGCATAATTTTTATATTTATACTCAACATATTTTGTCTTGAATTATTCCTTAACTTAATAAGTGTGAATCTATTTTTATCCTAAAATTAACTGGAAAAAAAGTGATAGACACATACAAAGGTATGACCGGCAAAGAAATAGTCATTATCATGAAAGAGCATGATACTTAAGTGAGTTTTCATAACTCAAACTTTGGGCACATTTCTAAACTTCCCCAACTTTGATTTTTTTTTATGTCTTTATTTATGAAATCGGTATAATAGTGTTCACTTTAGAGAAATGCTGTCAGGATTGTTTATGAAAATATATGTTCCCATTCGTCTGCACAGGAAACTGTGACTTAATGTTGTCTTCGTTACATGGTCCCTGGAGGTCCTTGCCAGTCCCAATATTCTCTGTATCACGTGATCCAATGTCAACCGACATTTGATATTGATCAATACACTTGGATCCTGTATGACGCTCAGAGGACCATAGGATTATATATTTATACTAGGCCTATTTACTTACAGAAATGTGGTTAAGAAATGGAGTTCTTTATGCATTCAAGGGTCTTAAATAGTCAATATTCAAAATTAACTTCTAATCTAACTTCTGTTTTTCTAATGTCTTGTAGGCATGAATGGAAATAATCAGAAGGATATAAAAATAGTGGGGTGGCAGAATGGGTAATTGATCAAAGCACTGGTCTGTTCTGTGTACTCAGTTCACCATTTTCTTTCCAATCTTTCAGTACATTGGGCATCAAAAATGGTTGCATTATATCAGTATGTAAATAAGAAAATAGTTTAAGTTCTACTGGGCTCGATTTCAGATTTATTAGGTTTAAGTTCAAGTCTACTCAAGTTTGTGTTCCAGATTAAATTTATGCCTACTTGGATTCTTTTCCAACTATTAGAGATATCTGACACTTTTAATAAGAAAAGGAATTAATGGTTCAATTAGCCAGGAACCCTAAGCAGTCTTTGAATTTAGCAGAAGGTTAGCAGGAATGACTTCCAACAACAATTTAGGACTATAGACACTACAGCCATTGAAAAATCTGCCTCTGGAAGTTACACTGGCCTGGGACATTTTTCCCAGAAGTTCTTGTTTAACAATTACATCATGGATATGATAATCCAGGCTTAAAAAATGGAGCCAAAGGAATCACTGCAACTGAAAATATAATTACTTTTTTGTTATAATTATAGTGGGGTGTAATAGTCTCCACAAGACTAAGTACAATATGAAAAGAAAGAGCTGAGTCTTCCTCTTAGAGGAAACGTTATACATGAACGAGCACCATCTTTTCCATTCTAACACCTACTTTTACAGGTGAAGAAAATCAGGTCCTAAAATGCACCGAATTGCTCAAAGATGAAAACCCTCTTCAGTTAAAGAATTCTGACCTCCTAACTCAGATTAGGCTCTTCCTAAACATTTTTAAGTGACAACCTGGGATTTTTTGGGAAGTTTTCCATATGATGTGTGGCCTATAGAAAGATACTAACTAATAAAACACTATCAGATGATTCAGACATAATGAGATGCCACACTATGGACAGTCATTATAAAATAATTTATTTTTATTCAGGTAAATAAGATTTAGGAGGAAAGAGTGAGCTAGAACAGAAGAGAAACTCAGATGATTTTTCTGATCCCCAAAGAACATTCTGGTTTACCCTCCTGACCTACAGAAAAATAATTAGGATAAGTTCTTGTTGATGTTCCATGAAATTAGACTCACTCAGAAGTTGAAATCAGCAAACAGAAATACACGCACACACACACACACACACACATACACATATACCCGCAGAGCTCAGCCATGGCCTGGATTCTCAGATTCTCCGCAGGGCAGTCAGGCAGGGCTGTTACTGACACCAGCACCTGCTGCCTTTCATGTCCTATTTTCTGGACTCTCACAACCTTGCCTGCCCCTCATAGGGATAACAGCTGCAGAAAGAAGACTTCCATGACTAAGCATAACAGTTCCCATGTAGTAAAGCTTAGGAACAAAAGTCACTGTGTTATAAACCTCCATAGTTGTTGATAAGGAGAAAACAAAGAAAGAAACAAAGAAAAGAAAGCTCACATCAGTTTTCCCCTATTCTGTACTTACTTAATGATGCCCTTAATTTTTTTTTTTTTGAACTTCTGGTACCTACTTACCAGACAACTAGAAAAAAAATTTATTATCTAGATGAATGAAGGAAAAGGAAAGACATCATTGCTAGTTATCATGCTTTTGTCTAGATTACCTGCCTAAGTAGCTTACTTTTTCATTTTGTTTTTGTGATTCAGTACTGATCTCCAGTATAGCCCCAAAGACAGTCTCTTTTTCGTTCCTATATAACTCCCTAGTTTATGTAAAAATTTATGAATTTTACTTATATGTATAATGTTAATTCTTAATTCTACTTATTTCATCATCAATTCTGTGGGTTTATATGGTTTGTCTTCCTCTTTATATTTTTTCAAAAGAAGATAACAAAAATAAAATTATCCTAGGGTTAGGTTAGGCAGGGACTGTGCCATATGCTTGTCTTAGGTTTTTCTCATGGTATGTTTCCATCTTCCTCCAACCCTTCTCTGCCAATCTCCTCCACCAATTTCTTTCTTTTCCTCTTCCACCTCTCTTCTCTCTTCTCTCTCTCTCTCTCTCTGTCTCTCTCTCTCCACCCACCTACCTTGAATTACAAAACTTTTCCACATCTAAGTAAGAAAATAAGCTTCCTTTTCTTTTTAATTAATTGTATTGAAAGACCATTGTCTCATAATATCATTATATATAGGTGCGCATCATTATCAATTAACATCTGTATATAATCCATTAAGTTTATCACCAGTGCGGTATTTCCTTGACTATATAATTGATTTCTTTTACCCAATTTTTCCATCCCCCACTCCTTTCCCTTCTTGTAAGCACTAATTTTATTTTATAGACTAAAAGACTATTTTTGTTTGATTTAGTTTACTTGTTTGCTTGATTTTTCTATTTACCACATGTCTGTGATTCCCTTTCCCTATAACCCAATTAAAGTCTAATTTGCTCCAGGGTTTTTACTGTATTTTCAGCTAATTAGAAAGTACTCTTAGACTACCTTCAGCTTCTTTATATCATTAGCATCATTTGCTATGGATGCAGAGGAGATATTATAGGACTCATGCATTATCAATGACAAGGAAACTCAGGAAATAAGACTAAAAAGGGGGAAAATGTCCATTGACCAAAAAATAATGTTTAATCTGCATTCACAAGAACAAATTATTTGGCTCAGATTTAAATAATTTTTAACAACTGATATGGCTCACAGCCTGAATGAGTCATAATTAGATTAAAAGTGAAGATAACCAAAATGTATGAAATATTTTGGCTCACTCCTATAGTTTGTGTATATTCAACTCAAGGTAAGAGTTTATTCTTGAGAAATATACCTACAGTGTGATCCAGTTCTTATTATTTAAGAACCAGTTCTTATAAACCTGTTCTTGAGATCTGTTGTTTATTTCATGGACAGCAAACAAAGCAGTAAAACCAGTTCCTCTATTACATGGCAACAAAAGCCTTCATCTATAAATCTGTTTATTAGATTATGTAATTGTCTCTGTAAATTAACTTACATTCTTCTACTAGTATTAGGTTCCACCTTTCAGAAATAAATTTCTCTCATTTATACAACCCTTGATTTGCTGGTCACAAGATGCTGCATTGTAATTTATAAATTAAATGCATCTTCATGTTTTCCACCAACATTTAGAGTGTTTCCTTGCTGAGATATGTTTATACTCTGGAAAATGAGAAACTGCTTCTTTGGGCATGGTTGTAGCTTGATCCAAAAGATTATGCTTGAAATAAATTTTTTAAATATATTTCCTAGTTTGATGCATTAACATATACAATGTTGATTTACTGAATTATTTTCAAAAATATTCAAAGTATCATGGTGAATTAGCATGTCATTGTAGAAGCTATGTCCCTAAGTGTTTTAGAGAACAGGAAAAATAAATTCACTGTTTTCAGAAGACTTCCATGGAAGTGAAAACAAACATGAGAGTGTCAGCAAGAGATTAAACAATTAAAGATGTTTTGGTGTGGGAAAACTCATTTTCATTTCTTTAGCATTGACTGAGGAGTTATTTATGAGACAGCAAAAGTAAAAAAAATTCCAAATTTTTCAAGCAATTCTAGTAAAATCTTAAAATTACAAAATAAGGGTTGGTTCTGTGCAAAATAAATCCAGTATCCTCAAATCTCTTCCTCTATTCTCTCTGGCAGTCACTGCACTTGTCAAAACTCTGACCTGGATCAAGTTAAATGTTTGCTTTCTCTCTACCTGCACCTAAACACTGGTGGAAAACAACACAACCATTCAGATTTGGGAAATGATCAACTAAATATCCCAGCACTCTTGTACCCTTAATACTGCCAGGATACCACAAGTTTCCTTAGTTTTTAGTCCCAATTTTGTTGTTTTTTTCTCCCAAAAAATTTTCTACTTTCCTCAAGGATAATACTCCCCATATCATTACTCTGCCCAATTTTGTTACAAAAAGAAAAGAAAAACCATCTGTCACATACACCAGAGTAAGCTTTGTTGGCTTCCATATTCATTTTTCTCTTTTTCTTCTGACAGGGGCTTCAGTTCTTCACTAAATTTTGTTCTTCCATCTGAACTTCAGATCACATTTTTGGGAATTTGTCAAGAATATCACTAGACTGAATTTTCCCTTGTTCTTTGCTATTCAGTCTCCCCTTAACTAAAAGCAGGCACCCACCCTTGTTGTACAGTCTTCAACCTCTTATGGCTTTGGCTGTATGTTCTTAGTCTCACTGACAAAATCCCCTCATCTACCCAGACATTAATTGTTCAGCTGTTGATAGCTATTTCTCATTGCTCTATCATCTTACTTCTTGCATTTGCCAGGAACATTTTTACCCTCTTTCCTGGTGGTCAAATCTGAAAATTCTTATGATACCACCAGCCCTAAATTCTCCCCTGAACTTCAGATTCATATTTATTCCTACCTGCAAGGCAGTGCCTCCTGGATACCTCACAAAGAACTCTACTATTAAGAGAAAGCTTAGTATCTATTCCTACCATCAATTCAATGTGAACAGTTTCTCTAATCTTTATTTCACTAAATGCAACACCACCTATTTGATTTCTCATTCTCCCTTAATCCTAACAAAACCTAACTCCAAGACTTCTCCCTGTGTCTCCCAAATATCTCTGAAATCCAGTCATCTCACTACCTCCCTCCTGCATTTATTTCTGTTTATTCCACTTCTAGTCTAGTTACCGCAATAACTTTCCTGCTTCCTGTTTCTCACTTATGCAATCTGGTCTCCATTCTGTGGCCTTAAAATTCTTTCCACTCAAAGCACATGCTACCTGTGACCATTAACTTTTAAGTCATTGTGCCCTCGGCATCTCCTCTTACTCGTGATATGAACTTCTTCTCTGCCTTCACCTTTTTAACTCATGATTTTGGTTAGATTTTACCTTAGATATCATTTTATTTGTAAAACCTTCCTTCACATCATGAGTGGAGTAAACTGCCTTTCCAATGGACCCCTATACCATCTTATTGAACTGAAATTTCCTAGCTAGGTGTGAGTATCCATTCTGAATTTCATAAACCCTGCCTGTCTTGTTCACTGCTACAGTTCTAGAGCCTGACACAGTACCCAGTATATAAGAAATGTAAACAGTTATTAAATACATTATTGAATTTATAAATGAGTGAAATGTTTTAGGGCAAATTAAAGACAAGAAGGATAAGGAATACAAGAAGGTTGAAAGAGGGAAATCAAACACTCAAGAAAGCAGTAAATGAGGATAAAATGTTCTATAAATTATTCATAATGTGAATTTCCCATCATAATTACTTAAAATTTATTTATAAACTTATGACTTTCATATGTCTATGTTAGATTTCATTCACACCGCCCCCTTCTTCACTCTTCCCTGTGTATATATATATGGCTTTTGGCAAGTAATTTTACACTGTCAGCAGGACATGCTTCCTCACCTCTTAACTCTGATGTTAAAAATCAAATAAGCTTAGATCAATAGATCAGTATGAAAGTAACACTTTGTCATGCTGAGTCTAAAAATCAGGAGATCCTGAATATTCAGCTGGTCTTTATATGCCCCAACCTTGGCCAAGAGAAGGGTATGGCCATGCTAACCTGTTGATTCCAGGAGTAGAATGAGAAACAATGGAGCCAAGCTACCCAAGCTGAGACAAATCTACCTGATTCCTTGGTTGCTAGTATTTTAAGCAACTAGACCTCTCACTAGTAGGAGTATAAAAATGTTCAGTCATATTGGAAAACTCCACTATTTTTCTTAGTTTTTAATAGTTACATATGTATATATATGTATATATATATATATATATATATATATATATATAGTTCACAATGCTATATGCACTTTAGGATATTGGAATTGCATCTCAATCTAAATTTTTCACTATACCTACCACTACCATTCCAGTGTCTTTACCACCACCTTTTCCCTTTTTCCCCTTCCCTGCCACTTCCCAACCACAGTCTTGTAACCTACTATTTTTGTTGGGATTTGTATGTTCATTTGTTTCATTTCATTATATTCCACATATGAGTGGAATTTTTTGTTCTCTTTCTGACTTACTTTGTTTAACATGATCCTTTAACAGTTCCATTCAGAATGTTTCACAGGGTACATTTTCATCTTTTTAACAGCAGCATACTATTCCATTGAGTATATATACCATAGCTTCTTTATCCAGTCATCTGTTGATGAGCATTTAGGTTGTTTCCATGTCTTGACTATTGTGAACTATGCTGCTATGAACATAAGGGTGAAGATATTTTTTCTGATTAGAGATTTTGTATCCTCTGGCTATATACACAGGAGAGGGATTGCCAGATGAAATAGTGGAACTATCATTATTTGTTTGAAGAATCTCCATATTGTTTTCCAAAAAGGTTGCTCAGATTTACATGCCCACCAACAGGGTCGGGAGGATCGGGACCAGGTTCCATTTTCTCCAAAATTCCTCCAAAAGCTGCTATTTCTGGTATTTTTGATATGGGACATTCTCATGGTGTGAAGTGGTATTGCATTGTAGTTTTTATTTGCATTTCTCTAATGATGAGTAATGCAGAACATTTTTTTCAGGTGTCTATGGGCCATCTGTGTGTCTCATTTAAATAGGTATCTATTTAGTTCTACCCATTTTTTGAGTGGGTCATTTGCTTTTTTATTGTTGGGGTATATGAGCTCATTATATATTTTGGAGATTAAGTTCTTATCTGATCTGTGCTATGTAAATATCTTCTCCAATTCTGTGGGTTGTCTTTTTTTTTTTTTTTTAGTGTTGGTTTCTTTTGCTGTGCAGAAGATTTTCAGTTTGATGTCATCCCAGTTGTTTGATTTTACTTTGGTTTCTTTTGCTGTCACTGTTCCTCTCACAAAGATATCTTTGAGGATGAGGTCATAGAGTGTTTTTCCCACATTTTCTTCTAAGTATTTTATGATTTCAGATCTTATTGATCCATTTTGAGTTAACTTTTGTGTATAGTGATGATGAGTAATAGTTTCCTTTTGCTTTCTTTCTTTCTTTTTTTTTTTTTGCAGATGTCATTCCAGTTTTTCCAGCACCATTTGTTGAACAGGCTTTCCTAACTCCATTGCATGCTCTTAGCACCTTTGTTCATAGATTAATTTCCCATATAGTTGTAGCTTTATTTCTGAGCTCTCACTACTCCCAAACACATCATAATGAAACTAGCAAAAGTCAATGACAAAGAAAAACTACTCAAGGCTTCTAGAGAAAAGAAAAACATAACCCACAAAGGCACACCCATCAGGCTATTTTCAGACTTCTCAACAGAAATCCTATAGGCCTGGAGAGAGTTTTCAAAATACCAAAAGACAAAAACTACCAGTCAAGAATATCCTGCAGTTTCTTGTAAAGGTAAACTTAAATATAACCTAGAAACTTCATTCCTAAATGTTATTCAAGGGCTATAAAGATGATATGTCCATGAAAAATGTTAATGAAGAACATTTATAGTTACCTTATTCCCTATTGTCTCAAACTGGAAACAATCCAAATGCTCATCAATAAAAGAATGGATAAAAAAATGTTATGGTATACTCATACAGTAGAATGATTCTCAGTGAAATGAAATTAATTACTAAATCACATGACCTTTTGGATGAATTTAAAATATACCATATGGAGTAAAAAAAAAGCATTAAATATATGAGTCAATTTGTTTGAAGTTCAGTATAAGTAAAAAATCTATATGATAGAAAACAGTGTTTTTTTCCCTTGGGGAAGAGCACATAACTGACTGGAAAGGAAACAGACAGGATTTATTTTCTAGGAATTTGGAAAAATTCTCTGTTTTCTGTGTGAGATGTTTGAATGGGTATATGAAAATGACAAAAATCTTCAGACTGAATACTTCATATCTCAAAGTATATGTCACATCAGTACAATGCTGCTCTGACCAAAGATGGTGGGGAAGATGTATGGGGAGATGAGAAAAGGAGAAACAGAGAAAGAAAAATCATAAAAATCCAGAACTATGCTCCAAGGAGGAAGTTGCTATGTTTGGCAACTATATGATAAGGAAAAGTACTCTCCCTACACAAAACTTAGTAACAACAAGGAAGAGTACTTTTTGCAGCTACCTGTAGTGATTTGTGAAATGAATGAACGCTACAAATGGTTGTGAGGTAGACAGCAACATCACCGAAGCCCTGGTGTTACAGTAAGAACATTGAACACACCAAGGGTGCAAAAGACAGCAATGAGGGTGCAAGGCATTGTTGCACAGGGCAGCATTCGGCAGGTAGGCTTCCCTGCCTACAGTGCATATATAGAACTCTGAGGACTTTGGTGTCCTTGGATTGTTTGGCTGCCAAGGCTGGCAGAAAACCAAACCAGTTAAGGAAGGGAGCTTTCTCAACTGCACGTATTTTATTTGCTATAGTGTCTGCTCCGCTTGTTTGCTAGCTCATGTAGAAGAGATAAGAACAAAAAACATTTTCTTCTACCCTGTAGGTTCTCTGGCTGGGACTAGAAAATTTGATAAGAAAAGCAGAATTTATTAACACGCAGCCTGCACACAGGAGGGAGAATCTCAGTGATGAGTGACTCGAAGGGGTGGTTCACACTTGGACTTGGAGAACATCTTAACAAAGAATGATGCACTTGCAGGGAAGTGAAAAGGTAATTGAAAAAGGTTTTAGCTTTCTAGGGACTGCAAACTGTGGGTGAAACTAAAGGAAGGTGAGGGCTGTCTGAACAAGGGGTGTTTGTGCAGGTCCTTTTCATTGCTGACTTCCCGTCTTCTTCATGGCCATAAACCTTCTCCTGAAAGGGGATTTATGGCTGCCCTCAGTTTTAGAAGTTTCTGCTTCTAGTCAGATGAGGAAATCTATGAAAAGTCTTCTTTCTGCATCTGTTGATTCTCATTTACCTCCAGTACAAAATTTTGCTGAAGTGCTTATTTAAAAACAGCACATTATGATCCCCTATACCAGTTTATATATTGAAATGAAAGTATTTGTTTGACCCATTTCTTTAGTTACTAATCTTGGAACCCAGAGCTTAACAAAATATGTATGTGTGTGCACGTGTGTATATTTCCTGATTTATACCACTGAGTAATATTATTGTTTAAAAAATGCCTCTGTCCTTAATGAGGGCTGACATTACTGCCCTCTAAATGGTTTCACTCTAATAATTCTTCTTTTACAATTTAGACTTACTTTGCTTAGTACCAAAGGGTTTTAAGAAATTATACATAAACAAATTATCATATCATTTTCATGCACTGGAAGAAACCCATTATTTAGAGGATTTGCTACTTAGAAGTTTATGTTGAGCAGCAAGATAATCATGGCAGCACCCCTGATTGCAAACAGAAGGACTACATTGATTTTCTCAAAGAGGAACTAAGTGAATTGGAAAGATATCTGGGGCTCAGAGCAATAACAGCTTATGTTCCAGACAAGCCCAGGGTCACAGAACTCTGTGCAGAATGCTGCAGGACGAGAACCACAGCCAAAGACAGACATTGGCACCAGACACTCACACAGCGGATGCCACCTTCATGAGCTGACTAGTGCCATAACCCTTGGGTCACGATCATCAGCATCAGTTTCCACCAAAAAGTCTGACTGTCCAAGGGATAGTCTCCTGCATGGGAGCCCCCCACTCCCCACTTTGCTGACTAGGGAGCAGGAATGATTGAATCCACAGTTTCCATTCATAGATTTGGACTCTACTTCCTACTACAAACAAACTATGCTGCAGTCCTCCACAGGACAATCTTCAGGTGACTGGGAAGATTGAGAAAGGACTGACCAAGGGAAATGGATGCTGAGCAACCCAAATTGACAAATGTCAACTACAACTTCATTCATAATTGATGAATTTACAATTGAGCCAAGATGAAAATTGCTTTGACCTATAAGACTGGCAAAGATTAAGCCACTGAAAGAGAGAGTTGTCACTTTTGGTGCTTGGAAAGTGGTCTCTTATTTTTACAATCTCATTTAAAGATATAGATGAGAAACAATTTAAATTATATTCATTAATAGAAACATTGTCAAATAGATTATGGTACTCTAAGCAATGAAACAATGAATAGCCTTTAAAAACTGTGGAAGAATAGATCTCCAAAGAATGTCCTTGATTGAAAAGATAAATTGTAAAACAACATGCACAGCATATACTTTTTTGTTTATGTAATGATGTTAACAAAGAAAAGCTTGGATAAAAGGGAGACATACACAACATTTAGCATATATATTTATACACATATACATATAAATGCATATGCATGCATATATATATACACACACATACAGACATGCATGCATATATATTATGTATATTTTCTTAAAAGATCAACAAAACTTTTCAATGAGTTTTGCTCCTAGAGAGTGAACTGGGCTTGGAGTAGCAGTGAAACATTTAATTGTAAATTCTAGTTAGTGTTTTTAAAATGAATATGCATTATGTTTTTGATAGAGCAAAATAAAGTAGGGTTTTACATTGCCCATGCTTTTAAGCTGAATACCCAATATCTTTTTATTAAAAGAAATACCTTCAATAATCAGCACAAGAGGAATAGTTAAATTATTTAAGGAAATTCAGAGTATTGCAAAATCCATATAACCATATGCACTTAATATTACCTATATAAATTAGATTTTATAATACATCATATTTACTGAATGGGAACTCCCCCTAAGAAACTTGAAAACTAGGAAGTAGAGATGTTAAGTGATTGAGACATCAGAACCTGTCAAGATGGGACAAGAATTTCCATGGCCTTTGAGGATTCTTAATCAGATTGCTAATTCCCGTTTTGTTCGAGCTACTAATAATCTGAAAGATCAACTTTCTTTATCTACCAAAGATTTTAAGGTGATCTTAATTAGAATAAATTGTACTGATTCCTCAATATTGATTAACTTATTTCCACATGACTTTGAAAAGAAACTCAGCACTAACCTGGTGGAAAGAATTGACTCCTTGCATTGACTGGCTAACTTCCAAACAGATTACTAAACATCAAGCAGTTTCACATTCAAAAATTTTGCTTTGTAAATTATTAAATTTTTGTGTGTCAAATTAGGGATTAATTTTTAATGTGGTAATAAAAGTGTTCAGAAATATTTATGAGCTTTATTTCAAAATAATGACTTATGTAAGCTAATCTAAAACATTTAAAGTGTAAAAGCACTTAAAATTGTGCAATGTCACTTCTATCAAGTACCTTTTTATAAATTTATACCTTAAAATGGATTTAGAATATCTTACCAGGGGTCACATTCCATTATATGGATTGGTAATTGTATTTTAATATATTGATCTATGTCATTGTCCAGACATTTTACAAGGCACCCAAAACAAAAAAAAAATAAATAAGCAAAGACACTGGTATTTTATAAATTTTTTGTAGATGAATGACCTATGATAGATTTACATACATTTAAAAACTAAAACCTGCTCTAGTTCTCAAATACCTCCAGAAGTGCTTTCCTATTAAATGTTTCAAATGTTGAATTTGGGTGAATATTTTTATCTTTGCTATTCAAGACCACTAAGCTATAGCATTGATCTGTAAATGGCTAGTCCCCACAAGCCGTCATATTTTGATCAACAGGATAAACATGCATAGAAGTAGGTATCTGCATTTCTACATGAGATCTTCACCTGGGCTGCATGTTAAATTTAACATTGAATACTTGTCTAGTGGGAGTATCTTGCTTGTTAATCTGAAATTCAAATTTAACTGGGCACCTCACCCAGAGAACTAATTTAAGAAGAAGTCATATGAAATTTCGCAGTAAGATATTGTTAAGAATGTATTTTATTTCTCACAAAAAGACCAAAGTTGTTTTTTCTTAGTCTCAATAGCAGGAAGAGTTGCCTGTGAAACTCAATTTTTACTTAGAGAGTCTGTACAGGAATACTGGACCTAGCTACTCTTTTCAACATGGCTGCTAGGATGCTTAAAGCCACAGGTGACCCATGTACATGCAAGAGGGCACCTAGGTACCATCCTTATGTTTATTTTATCTTCTTTCTGACTCTATTTTCTTGCCTCGTCTTTAGTTTCTGTTCTTTTGTTGCTTCTGCTTTATTATTGTTATCTTCTTGAGTTTTGTATCGCTTTTAGCATTCTGCAAATGTTGTAGGGACAGGGTGTGTGAAGAAAAATAGACGACTTGCAGTCTTGCAAAAATAGTTTGATAACTTGATATGGAGCTCTTTGTTCTGAATTCCATGTAAAATGGTTTTGCAGCTTAAAGGTTTATCTGTTGTTATTCAAAAGTCTATCACACAGACCCACTTGGAAGGCAATCCCAGTGCTGAAGCCCCTCAAAATGGCAATGGAGAAAGGAACGAGTGGGTTTTAATTCTTCATTCAGGGAAAATAATGTTTTAATTCTTCACCTGCCCTTTTTTAAAAAAATACTTTTTCCTTGGTTGCCACCTCTAAAATCATCATTTGTTCAAATAACATTTGTATTAACATCACATTTCTATTCAAATAAATACCCTACTTCCTGTTTTTCTTTTCTCTTTAACCTCAAAGTTATCAGTATGCAGATAAGCAATTTTAGACTTTGTTAGATGAGGAAATAGGACCCCTGTCCATATGGAATGCTTTATGTGTATTTCTATCTGAAAGTTGAGTTAATTAGGCAGAAAGTTAACTGATTCAGTTGGTACAAAGGTTGAAAGGGGAACACTAGCTTTAGACCTAGAGTCTCCAGATTAACTCTTAGCTGGCTGCTTCCTTATAGTACGAGTGCTCTTGTTTTGGTTACAATATTGACATTTTTATCTCTTTCATAAGATCAAGTGTTCCTATATTTAACATCTTAAATAATTTTTACCTCGACCACGCCATCTAAGGCAGTCTCTTCCATTTCCTCTTCCCTCTGTTACACCAGCCTTAGGAGTATGTGGGACTTTAGGGTTTAAAGAGGTCAGTGCTGGTTCAAAAGTCCAAACATTTGTAAATAAGGAATAAGAACAAATAAAAATTTAAAGTAATAACAATTTAAAAAGAAAAAACTTTGACTTACCCCTAAAATGTGACAAGGAAAATTTTTTCTTAACTACTTTAATTAGAATGCATTGGAGAGCTCATGAAAATTCCATGCACAGTGTGAAATCTTTGAATGATGGTAGTATAATCATTTTCAGAAGTACATTTAAGCTTGTGCCACTGGAAGAAGACCATGGAAAGAAGGAATCATACAGGCTGTTAACACCTGTTGGGTGGGATTACTTACAGACTGGTCAGTGGTGCCATTCTTTCCAGTTGCCTTGAGCTCAATCACCTTTGATGTCACTTCCTCTTCAGTTCTAAGGTCAGGAAAGGCTCACATTTCAACTTCAACTTGAAGTTTCGTGAAAAAAAAAAAAAAAAACTGCTAGCTTTCTGGTTTTTCTCACTGCACTTTCCGGTTTCATCAAGAGAGGTCACTGTGGCACTATTACTAATAACTGTTTATCCAAGCAGTAAACCAACAGGAAAAAGGCAATCAGTCAACAACCAGTTGTTGGTGGGCACAGGACACAACTGCCAGGCAACAAAAAGTGAGGTGATCTGGACAACATGGCAAAGTTGAAGAGTAGGAAGAGAGGATATAGTTAAAACTCTGAAACAATGAACTGAGCTAGATCATTGACTAAAACAGCCATGTCCTTGATTGTGGATTTTAAAGCATTCATGTAAAGTCTCAAAATGAAGACCTACATTTCACAATTTTTTTTTATTTTTTTTTTTTTTAGGAACCTACATCATTTTGCCCTCTCTCTAGCAAAATATCTTGTTAGTACCCATGTTTCATGAAAGGCAGTCCTCAAGGCAAGTAAACCTCATCTATTATCCTGCCTTAGAGTAATAAGGGGTGCGCACCCTTGGTTGAGGTTAGAAATCTCCATGCCTAGGCCTCACCCTAAGGCAATTACATCAGACCAGGGCTAGGCAGTGGGGGTGGGGAAGCCATTAGTATCTTGAATCTCCCAGGAGAGTCCAGTGTTAGTTAAGATGGAGAACCACTGCTCTGGATGTCTTCATCTGTGGTCATCAAACTGGGTTCTCACCTGACACTGAAACTGAGATTTTATAAATGTTTTTAAAAGTCAATTTTATGGAAACTGCTTGATAAAAGAAAATCTTAAAAAAGATTGAATGTAAATGCTGCAGTTAGTTTTGTGGAAATGGTGGAGCTGGGCAATAGTACCCTTTAAAAGGCTGCCAACAATTATCTGCGGGTCATATGAAGTGACTTTTATGTCAATATAATACATGATGTTTTTCTGTGCAGTTAAGTACTCTTGCTTGGTTAAATAAGCAAACAAAGGTGGAATAGGGAATGGAGCAGAGCTTTGATTAACTTTGTGTTCACCAGAGAAGCGGCTTCGCTTTCTCTTAGCTTCATTCTAGAGCAGAAACTGCGTCTCCCACCTCCTACCACAAGTCTATAATTGGTAACAGATACTGGTTGTTAAGGAGACTTAATGCTCAATATATTCATTGATTCTGATCATGACTTGATTTTTATGACTTATTTCTTACGTGAAATGACTAATCTCTTCGTTGATGTGAGCTTTAAACTGTGAACATTGCATGATGAGAATTTTCATTATTAAAAATATTTTTAAACATTTAGTTTATTGAAACCTGTGGTGATTATTTTTGCTCATACAAATTTCTGGAATCTTTTCCACTACATTATGTGACAAAGCATCTGAAAAGTAAGAGAATATTAAATTTGTCAGTAAGTTGAAAATGGTTCAACTTCATTTATAGTGAAAGATTTCACCTAAAAGCAATAGGAAGTTCTTTTACTTAAATTTTATTTTTATTTAAAAAAATATTTTTTTTAAATATGGTGTATAGCATTGGTGAAGATATGTAACTGGATTGGTATATCTGTCCACCGCTGGAGACCACACAAAACGGCAGAAAAGTTTTGAAAAATAATTTGACATTATTTATACAAGAGTATTAAAAAGTCCATGCCATGGTAGCTGCTAAGTAATATTAATGTAATAGAAAATGTTTGTGATATTATGGCTACATGCTATGAGAGAAAACCTTTTTTAATAACAAGATCATTTGTAAATATAGATGAAATTCACAATGAGTAATGTTTTTTCTGAAATTATTAGCAAACAGAGCACAGGTATAGGTTTATGTAAATATTCACAGACAAAGGTACTGGAAAATTGAAATAAAACTAAATGTCTTAACTTAAATGATGTAACTAATTATATAACTTTACAGTTTTATTAAGATACATAAATATATGAAAGCTGTTAGTTTTATAATTTAAACATTGCAAAACAACATTGAAAATACCTATCATCAAGAATGAGTTGATTCAAAACAGAGAATATAAATACGAGTTACTTAAGATCTGGATAATTATGAGAAAAAATCAAGCAGTGTGCTACCTTTGTTATAATAGAGGTGATCATTATTCTATGAGTTAAGATAGAGAATAATTATTCATATTGGAGGATTTAATAAGGCTTTAAGTAAAAGAAGGAGCATGTGAAATGAAATTTGAGAGGATGTCAGTGGCCACATATTTGCCTGAACTAAGTTCCCCAGCTGTGGAAGCAAATTAATCAAGGAGTGAAATACAAGCATGCAGCAGGCATGGTAAAGAAATGAAAATAAATTATTTTGTTGAGAAAAAGTTAATGCCCTCCTATTCAGTAATTCATTAATTTCTTTAATCAGTCTATTGAGCAGCTGCTTTGATTAGGTGCTTCCATGTGTGTGGATTACACAGAAGAATAAGACTCAGACCCTACATTTATGGGACTCATACTCATGGCATAAAAGAATGTCAGATTATCATGAGTGAAATGTGCATATACTGGGTGCGCTAATTTGGGGTGGCTCTGTTTCCATCTATTTGATATTAGGTCTAAAGAAAATAAGAACTCTGTGAAGTGCAAATTCTGTGTCAGTTCCCTTTACACTAGTTTGGTGAAGAAGTGACATTCATTACCTAAACACCCAAATTAAAATTGCACTCCTATATATCTTTTTCCAACAGAAGAATAAAGACCAGTAAAAGAGGACTATAATCTCCTTGAAAATGCATATAAACCAATAGTTTTTTCATTCATGAAAACTTTGTTCCTCTCCCATTTCTGTCCTTTAGGATTCTGCCTGTACTTTGAAATTAGATATAAAATTTCACCTTCCCTTTTAAGAAATTTGTTTATGAAGCATCTGTTTGTTACCTACTATATGTTGAGCACCCTGTTAGGCTCTGGGAACTCCGGTAAATAAATCCTTCTCTCTATCCTGGAAAAGCATGAAGCCTGGAGGCAGAGGCCAAGGACTGAGTGATGAAAGTTAACAATAATGCATCTGAAAACCAAACCAAGGAATCAGATTCAGCTTCCTGAGGGAATGGATTTGAGCTGGGTTTTGGGCGTCCTTGGTATAGTGGACAACATTCAAAAGAAAGGGTATAGTGAGAATAAAAACCTTAGTAATTATTAAGCTCTTAGACTGGATGACATGCATTTCACATGCATTCATTCCAATCTTAGCATAACATTATGAAGTAGGCATGACAAATGTCACAATCATCTTTATGTATAGTTGAAGAAACTGAGGCACAGAGCTGTTACTCTGATTTTTATCACGAGAGACTAACTGGATTGTTCTACCCAGTTAGTTTTGGGTTCCTCTCCCCATCTGACAAGTATTCCATTAAATTTGCTATGCTGTGTTATTAACTATTCATAGAAGACTGATCTTCTAACTGTGCTGGAAGTTCCAGAGAGCTGCAGGCCATACCTCTTGTTACACCACACACCTTGTTTTAGAGCTGTGCCGTGGCTGCATTCTACCAGTTGATTGAAGAGGAAATGACCAGTTCTAGCAAATCAGTGATTGTCTTTTTAAATGCAAAGAAAAAAGAAATCCTTTTAGGTGAGATTATATTTGTCTCTTTCAAATGTTAGAGATAAGTCTGAACATAGTTAATTTTTCTTAATTATTTCTTCATGTAGCCAATGCATAAATGTCTCATAAATATTTTTAAAATCTTTTATGTGATTTGTTGCTAAAAAGAAAGTACCTATATTTAATCCATATTTTTGAGTAATAGATAGATACATACATAGATAGGTTGGTTAAATATATATTTGCTTTCCTAAAATTATCTTCCCCAATCCGTGATTTTTTTTTAAGGAGGTAAGTCCACCTATTTTTGCTCTGACATGTTTTTCAGCGATTCTGACATGAGAAGCTGGTCCTACATTATCCCCATGGTACCACTTCCCTCGACCAGCCTGAGTCTAAGGTCTTAACACTGGGGACTTCTTGTCTATCCAGATATACAGACTTTAACTTATTTATTCTGCCTCATGTGAAACCTTCTATTCATATTTTACATATGGTTACACTTGCTTTTAAGAAAACATCTCGTACATCCAAATGTCAAAAAAATAACCTTTTAAATCTTTCTACTTACCCTATTGCCTTTATTGGAAAACCTCCCCCAAACGGCAATTTGAAATTATGCAGCAACAATAAGACAATTCATTTTCATATTCTTTTCAGCTAAGTTTATTTCAAAAATTTTTCAACTCTTATGTAACCTCTAGTTTCTACTTCAAGAGATTGGCCTTAAAGTGTTTGCTTCAAATCAGTTCAAGTTTAGCTAAAGCATGAGTTCAGATCAACTTTTGTTTTGGTTTGTATTTGTGGATGTGAGCACATCGCATATCTCTTTAGGAAGTCTGCCCTTAGCGTGAGAGGGAAGTGCTTTTTCCCCTCAAAAACTCTTTTTGACCACTCTGATGCTGAAAGCTCATTTTTCTCTAATGAAGCATAAATTCTTGGGCTCTGAGAAATCTAACACACCAAGTTTAGGATGTAAGTTTCTGAAGAAGGTATTTTGAAGGAAACAGGGAAGCCTAGAGACGAAGGCATGTGCACAGCACGGGGATGGGTCTCTTCAGACATTCTGCCTGCATTCTCCTTCCTGAAGACCAGTCCTGCCGCTTTCCCACTCCTCTCCCCACCGGGAAGGGCACAGAATTTAAAGGTGATGGCTGGTGCTACCAGGAGCTGAGTCACTGGAGCTAACCAGGCCACTTACCCAAATCTGGCCTTTTGTCTAAAAAGAACACAGGCAAGATTATTTCCCTCTACCCAGGTAATAGCACAAACCAGGGAAAACTGATTAGTCCATAAAAGACTATAATCCAGACTATATTTGCTACACAGAAAAAGAAAGGAGTTCGATTTTAACTACTCAATGCCTCCTATCCCAGCTGAGGGTCACTCCAGGATTTTCAGTTTTCTCTGGTGGCTTCAGAAGGGAAAGGTAGGAGGTGGCTTTGAACAAACAGGAACTTCACCCATAAAGCCAATCTCAGATTTCAGCCTCAGTTCTTTTGCCAGCTAAAGCGTCTGCACAGAGAAGGGAATAGACCAGTGTGCCAGGGAACTTACCCTTAGGGAAAGACACCCGCCCCCACACCCTCGACAGACACACACAGCACACAAGAAAGGACTAACAAAAGATAATCTCAGAAACAACTAGTTACACTGGCATTCAAAGCAAAACACACTCTAAATCTTAATTTCTTATCATAGAAGATAACAAGACCAAACATTGCAAAGATTAGCTCCCTAAGGTGAAGGGACAGCATGTACTTAGGTCTAAAATCTGACGTTTTCTAAAGGGTAGACAGGTCATCTGAAGTCACCAGGACGCTTTCTGAGGACCGTCTCCTCTTTATAGCCTGACAGTACTGACCCATCTAGTAACTCTTTTCATAATCATTAGCTGTTACCTAGTGATTCTGTCCTCAGCTGCCATGGCCAAGTCTGAAGGCATTTTCTAGGAGGATTTGAAGAAGAGCCAAATGGAAAGTCAAACAGGCAGAAATCTTAGCAAGAGATAAATTCAAATTACACGTGTGTGTTTTGGTGCCCTGCAGGGCAGTCTTGTACATGGAAAAGCTACTCAGAGGTTTACTTCAGTTTTATACAATTAATAATAAA
Source organism: Solenodon paradoxus (assembly GCA_004363575.1). Lineage (NCBI taxonomy): Eukaryota > Metazoa > Chordata > Mammalia > Eulipotyphla > Solenodontidae > Solenodon > Solenodon paradoxus. The sequence goes on along the minus strand of RJWH01003204.1, from coordinate 74,697 downwards.
TTTAATAAAGATGCAAACTTTAAGTCAAACACTAAGTTATTTCTCCAAACCTTGAAGATCAGTCTACATTTGATGAATCAAGCTTAAAATTACTGGAAAGTTTAAATTCTATTAAATGCTCCATTGCTGTTTATAATATTACTAAGATGACTACATAAAATTATGGGACTATTCAATTGCTGAAATATTGATTTTATATTGGAATTCTAACACCAATATGTTTATCAAGCAGTTTAAAAATCTAAACAAAACAAATACATAAAATACCAATTATGCCCAGATTCTATCATTCAAAAATATTAACCTCACCAAAACACAATTAAAATGTCAAAAGTTAAAAACAAATAATCATAAAGGCAGCAAGAGGAAAACAACTTGTTATGTACATGGGAACCTCTATGGGACTACCAACCGATTTTTCAGCAAAAACTTTGCAGGCCAAAAGGAAGTGTCTTGAAATACTCAAAATACTAAAACACACACACACACACACACACACACACACACACACACACCTTACAACTAAGAATACTCTGCCTGTCAAAAGTATCATTCAGAAATTGAAAGAGAGATGGTTTTCTAGACAAGGAAAAGCTGAGAGCAGTCATCGTAACTAAATCGACTTAGCAAGAAATGTTAAGGGAACTTCTTTAACTAAAATGAAAGATTACAAGAAAATACATGAAAGTAAAACAGTTTCATTGCTAAAGATAAACATATAATAATGGTAGAGAACTAAATGATAAAGTTGGTCTGATGTTTAAGGATGAATGTAGTAAAAAAACAACTATAACTAAAATCATTAGTTAAGGCTTACACAGTATGAAAGTATGTAAAATGTAACATCACAAATATGAAAGGTTAGGAGGACAGAATTAAAATACACATCTTTAGAATTAGTTCAAACTTAATTTGCTATAATTTAAAACTGACTGTTACAACTATAAGTTGTTTTATGTCAGTCTCATGATAATCGCAGAGGAAAAGAACCTCTAGTAGATACATACAATAGAAAGAGAAAGAAATCTAAGCTTACTACTAGAGAAAAACTCATTATAAAGGCAGAGAGCAAGAGATGAAAAAGAAACTGATAAGAATTGAAAAATAACCCCCCAAAAATTAAAATGACAGTAAGTACATCCCTATCAATAATTCTTTTAAATATACATAGAAAATTATCAATCAAAAGACATGAAGTGACTGAATGGGTGAAAAAGCAAAACTCATCTATATGCTATCTACAAAAGGCTCACCCTAGATAAAAGGACCCATATATACTAAAAGTGAAGGAATGAAAAAAGATATCCCATACAAATGGAAACCAAAAAGGGAACCAGGATAACTGTACTTATATCCAACAAACAGACTTTAAAACAAAGACTATATTAAGAGAAAAAGAAGATAATTAAATTATGATAAAGGCATTAATCCAACAAGAAGATATAACATTTATAAATACTTATGTATCCAACATAGTAGCATCTAAATAAAAGTGTGAACAGAGCTAAAGAGAGAAATAGAGAGCAATGCAGTAATAGTAGAAAACTTCAGTATCCAACGTACGTGAATGAATAGATCATCCAGACAGAAAATCAATAAGGAAACATCAGGCTTAAATGACACATTAACTCAGTTGGACTTAACAGACATATATAAAACATTCTATGCCAAAGCAACAGAATACAAATTTCCTGTTGCTCCTATTATTCTTACCACTTAGGAAATTACAAAGATTTTAAAATCTCTGTGCCAGAAACTGGGAGCAGAAACCAATTTTCTATCATCTCATAATCAGAAAAATAGAGTTTGGGAGATGTTCAAAGATGAACTAGAACTGGATAATAAGATGAATTCCGGGTAATTGTATTATAAATTGAAGGGGAACAATACCATACTGTCAAACAACAAGCCAAACTCAAGCAAAAAATAAAAAGAAACTAAAACATCAGTGAGTTTAGTCTCAAGTGACTAAATACCTGGGTCCCAATACTTTTTCCACCTTATCCTGCCATATGCCAGATGTGTGATCTTGGACAGTGATAGCTTCTCTTAACCTTTAGTTCACTTATTTTAAAAATGGAAATAAAGACTTCCAGAGAGACTTATTACATGCTTCAGGAACCCAGAAGAGTACTTCAGATGAACTCTAGAGATCAGGAAGATGACAACTTGGTAGGAAGGAAACTCAGATCCCTCCACACATAGAAATGAGAAACTCACATATTTTTCAGAGGCAAACACTGAGGAAAAACTGGCACTGAGGCTCCAGAGACAGAACAGCCATCCTGATGACAAAAGTGGGTGAGGGCATCCAGCATGGTACACAGCTAAGCCATGGATTTTGGGCTCGGCATAGGAGCTGCTGTTGTGGGGTGGAGCAAGGGAAGATGTGAAAGGGCTGAGGACATAGTGCAGAGGCAACGAGGAGCATGTCCAGCAGTGCTGGGATGCAGAGACAGGGAAAAACATCTTGGCACAGGCTGGAAGAAGAGCCAGCACCCCCAGGGACTGAGCTGGAGCCCACGTGGTGAAACTGCGCTGGGTACCACCATAACCAGAAGGCAACTAGGGAAATTCCCACCCTCAACAACTCTCACCATGATTTTGAACCAGAGCCTCCTCAGGATCAACCCACTGGATAGCCCACCCACCGGATAGCCCACCCCCAGGATTAAAGGAAGAAGGTACTCACTCCCTGATGGAACCAAACTTCAATGCTACCCTCTAGCACCACCCTGTGGGTAGAGTCAGAACTGCAGCCTGCTTGCCAATTCTGGGCTAACAAAGGTGATCACCCTACACAACACCATCACTACAGGGAAACTGAGCCCTGAGAATCATAAACAATGCTGAACAGAACAAAGGTAGAGAGAAATATATGTGAAATAATGGATCCTATCAAAACCCCAGAGGGATAATCTGAATGCATCAGATGTATGCAAATTACCTAAAGATGAATTTAGGGTAATAGTGATTAATATACTCATGGGAATCCAGAAAACAATAGCAGAACTAAAATAGGGGATAAAAATAGAAAATGAAGAAATTAAACAAGATATAAAAGAAGTGAAGAATACAATAGCTGAACTAAAGAACTCAATAGAGAAACTCGATAATAGGATGGATGAAACTGCCAGTACAATACTGATCTGGAACATAAGGAAGAAGAATTCAGTCAAGCAAACTAGCAAAGAAATTTTTTAAAAAATGCAAAGAAATAATGACAGCATTTGAGAACTTTGGGATCACATCAAAAGGAAGAGCTTTCACATCACAAGGATCCCAGAAGGAGAAGAGAGAGAAAGGAAGTAGAAACCATATCTGAAGACATAATAGATGAGAACTTCTCCAATCTGAACAATAAGGCAAGACTTCAGACCCAAGAAACTCAAAAAGTTCCTAATAAAAGAAACCCAAACATAAATACACCTGCATACATCATCATCAAAATGTCAAAAATGTAAGGTAAAGAATATTAAAAGCAGCCAGAGAAAAACATGTCACATACAGAGGAGTCCCCATAAGATTGTCAACAGACTTCTCAACTGAAACTCTACAGGTCAGAAGGGAATGGCATGATATATACAAATTGCTGAAAGAAAAGGATTTTCAACCTCAGATACTATGCTATTATTTTATCTGATGAGAGACATCAACAGCAACACAGTAATAGTGGGAGACTTCAACACACCACTTACAACAATAGATCAACCAAACAGAAAATTAACAGAGAAACATCTACATTAAATGAACATCTTCAGCAAATAAGTCTAATAGACATATATTGAACACTTCACATAAAGACTACGGATTTCACATTCTTCTCAAGAATACATGAAGCATTCTCAAAGACAGATCATATAATGGGACACAAAACATCTCTCAACAAATTTACAAAGATTGAAATCATACCAAGCATACCAATGGCGTAAAACTAGAAATCAACCACAAAAAGAAAGCTGGAAGATCCAAAATTAATTGGAGACTAAACAATATGCTCCTGACCCTTGAGTAAAAAAGAAAATCAAAGAAGAACTTAAAAAATACTTAGAGACAAATGAGAATGAAGATATTAGCTACTAGAATCTATGGACTGCAGCAAAAATTAGTGGTTTTCTTATGCTGAGGGGAGGAGTTGAGTTTGAGTCCTCCATCTTGGAACTGAACACCTAAAATAATTCCTTTGAATAGGAAAATTAGAGTCCAAACTCATGAAGGAGATTGTACAACAGAACTTTGAGGTAGAAATGGAATTTACATTGCTACTGGTAAGAGAGGAGGAAAATTATTCCAACTTAATATTGAAGCATAATATAATTTGTATAACATAAATTCCACTTGCAATGTATGGTAAACATATACATATATATATATGAAGAACATTTATTCTACAGTAAACACAAATACATAATCTAAGCAAAATACTAGCAATAAAATCTATCAATATTTTAAAAGATAGTATATAACAAAGTGTATTTACTAGAGGCATGCAAAGTTGGTTTGATATTAGAAAATTACTATAGTTCAGCACATTAAAAAGTAGAAGAGACTTCGTTCCACGATGGCAAACTCAAGATTCAGAGTCCCTCTTCCCCAAAAAGCAATCAGAAAACATCTATTTAACTACTACAATCTGTAAAAAGAAATAAGAACTGCATCTTCACAGACTATGGCAACATATACCTCCATAAAAGGTAGACACAGTCTGTTTTTCTCAGCACCACATTGGTGCTTCAAGACTCTGAATCATGGGAAAAAGTTGGGTGGGGACAACACACCCCTGAGTTAAATGACTCTCCCGCAGAAGTGAAGACTACTGAACTGACTTGCAGTCACTGAATCCAGGGAGGACAGCCTCAGTGCATGTGGAAAGAGGTCCAGTGCACCAGTAAATGGAGATGTAGCTCCTAAAAGGAGTCAGCACATAAGGATGACATTACAGGAAAACCCAGGGGGTGAGCAGCTGCTGATTTGCTCAGCACTGCAGGAACAACCCTCTTGAAATCCTAACCCCAGGCATAAGGGCATAGTTGCCATTTTCTACTGGGGCTTCAGCTTCTCTGAAGGACTGAGTCTCCCAGAAAGGTAGAACTTGCAACAATTACCAGTTAGCTCCTCTCCATGGGCTGAGTTGGAAAGACAGCTTGCTTGCTGATTGTGGACCCACTGCCCTTAGGCTACTGTCTGTGGACTTTACCATTCAGACCTGTGATGCTGGGAGAAAGTTCTGCACTCTCCATGCCAACTCCAACCCTATAGGCTGAACTCTTGGGCCTCAACAGGGGCTCCACTTTAGAGCTTCAACAAATCCAAACCATGATAATATCACACAACTAAAGAAAAATCCAGTGTTTAAACCAAGATAGAAGCTAATTCTATGCATTCAATACCCTAACACAAGGCCTTTGCTTCAAGGAAGCCAAACTCATAGAAATAACTAAATAATTCCAAAGAGATCAAACATGAAGAGAAATATATATGAAATGATGCATCTAAACAAGTCCACAGGGGAAAATATGAATGAAACAGACCTAATATAACTACCTGAGGAAAAACTTTAGGGCAATGTGATAGTCATACTCACTGAAATAAGGAAAACAATGGAGGAACAAAAAGATAGCCAAAGCAGAAGGAAGATATGAGGTAAATCAAAACATAAGTCAAGGAGTTAAAACTCACAATAGCTGAACTAAATAACTCAATCAATATAGACATATAACAACTCAATCTCAATAGTAGGCTGGAATAAGCCTCCAATAGAATCAGTGAGCTAGAAATAGGATACTGAAATGTACTCAAGAAGACCAGTAAAGAATGAAAAGACAATAGCATATGAGACCTATGGGATAACATGAAAAGGAACAATATTCACAATGTGGGAGGTCCAGAAGGAGAAGAGACAGAAAAGTAGGAAGATACTATATTTAAAGAAATAGTAACTGAGAATTTTCCTAACTGAAGAATGAAGCAGGCCTCCAGACACAGGAAACTCAAAGAGTTCCTAACAAAAGAAACCCACACAGCCCTATACCAAGACATACATCATTAAAATGTCAAAAATACAAGATAAAGAGAGAATTTAAAAGCATCTAGAGAAAAATGAGTTACATACAAAGGAGCCCCCATAAAATTGTCATTGGATTTCTTAGCTAAAACTTTATAGGCCAGAAGAAAATGGCATGATATATTTAAAGTGCTGAAAGAACAGGCTTGCCAACGTAGGGTACTCTACCTGGCTACATTATCACTTAGAATTGAAGGAGTAGTTTAAAAAAAAAAAAAAAAAAAGGCTATTCAGATAAGCAAAAGTTGAAGGAATTTACCACAACAAAAACAGCTTTACAGAAAATACTAAAGGAAATTTTATAAAATGTAAAGAAACCCTACATAAAAGTAAGAAGACAGCAAACTATATAAAAAGTGGGAAGCATAGGAGAGTAAAAATGTGGACGGTTAGCATGAGCTCAAGACTAATTTGCTTTCAAATACAAACAGGAAGTAAAGATAGAACCTTAATGTAAATCTCAGGATAACCTAAGAACATAACTCTAGGGAATAAAGCAAAGAAGAAAGCAGAAGGGTAGCCAATCACAGCATAACTGCATTCAATTCACCTACAAGAGAAAGATAAGCAAAGGATCAGTTGGCAACAACACCCAGAAAACAATTGACAACATGGCAATAAACAGTTACATGTCAAAAATCACCTTAAATATTAATGGATTGAACTCACCAACCAAAAGGCACAGAGTGACTGGATGGATTATAAAGCATAACCCAACTTTCTACTGCATCAGGAGACTCACCTTCTTTCAAAAGATAAACATAGGCTCAAAGTCAATGGTTGAAAGATAATCCTACAGTCTCAAATGGCAACCAAAAATAAAAAAGCAGGATCAGCTATACTTACATGAGATAACATAGGTTTTCAACTACAAAGAACAATAAAATGCAGAGGTGGACAGAGAAAGATTGAAATTATATCAAGTATCTCTGATGACAATGATTTAAAACTATAAATCAACAACAAAAAGAAAGCGGGAAGATTCCAAAATATTTGAAAACTAAGCAACATGTTTCTGAATGACTCTTGTACTTAAGAAGAAATCAAAGAAGCATTTAAAAAGATCTTGGAGACAAATGAGGATGAAGACAAGAGCTATCAGAATATTTGGGATACAGAGAAAGAAGTAATAAAAGAGAATTTCCTTGCAATGCCGTTATGCCTAAAGAAACAAGAAAACTCACAAATAAGTAATCTAATTTTATATCTAAAGCAACTACAAGAACAATTAAAGCCAAAAGTCAGTAGAAGAAAGGAAATAAGAGTTAAATAAAAATAGAAATAAAAATATATTCCAGAAGATTAATGAAATCAAATGCTACTTCTTTGAAAACATAAACAAAATTGACAGACCACTGGCCAGACTTACTAAGAAAAACAGGGAGAAAACTCTCATAATTTGAATCAAAAATGAAAGGAGAGAACTTATAACAGATACCCACAGGAATATAAAACATTGTAAGAGACTGATATGCTCCATGGCAATAAATTGGACAAACTAGTGAGCATGAACAGATTTTTAGAAACATATAGCCTATCAAGATTGAATAAGGAAGAAATTGAAAACCTGGACAGAACTATCAAAGCCAGGAAATCAAAAAGGAAACCAATTCTCCCTGAAAATAAAAGACTGGGATCAGTCAGCTTTACTATTGAGCTTATCAAACCTTCAGAGAAGAACTAATGCTTATTCTTCTACAACTCTTTCCAAAAATCAAAGAATAGGGAATGCATCCAACCACTTTTTATGAGGCTAACATCACATTGATATGAAAAACTGGTAGAGATGTCATCAAGAAAGAAAATAACAGACTCTCTAATGAACAGAGATGCAAAATTTCTCAACAAAATATTAACAAATCAAACCCAACAACATCAAGAAGTTTATCCATCCATGACCAAATGGGATTTACCCCAGAGAAGCAAGGATGGTTCAAAACATATGCAATGTATTAATGTAATTCACCACATCAACAAGAACAAGAAGAAAAATCACATGATCATATCAATAGATGTAGAATAAGCTTCTGACAAGATTCAATACACATTTATGATTAAAAAAAAAACTTTACAGAAAATGAGCATAGAAGATCCATGCCTCATCATAATAATCCCAGAGCCAATATCATACTTAATGGTGAAAAACTGAAAGCTTTTCCTTTACGATCAGGAATAAAACAAGGCTATCCACTCTAACCACCGCTATTTAATATTTTTCTGGAAGTCTTAGCCAAAGCAATTAGGTAAGAAGAAGAAATAAAAGAAATCTAAATTGGTACAGAGGATGTAAAACTATCACTATTTACAGGACATGATTATATATGTAGAAAATCCTAAAAACAGTCAAAAAAGTACTAGAATTAATCAAAGAATGTAGTAAAGTGACAAACTACTAAATGAATGCACAAAAATCCATTGCATTTTTAAACACAAACATACAAATTAAAGAAAATAAAATCAATATATCTACCCCATTTTCAATAAAAGAAAAAATGACTAAATACCTTGGAATTTACTTAACAAAGGAGGTGAAAGACCTATACAATGAAAACTATAAATCTTTCTTAAAAGAAATAGAGGAAGACACAAAGAGATGGAAATAATTCCCTGTTCTTGGCTGGGAAGAATTAACATTGTTAAAATAGCAATCTTATGTAAAGCAATATACAAGTTTGATGCAATTTCTGTCAAAATCTCATGAACCAATTTCAAGGAAATCAAATAATTTTTTTTAATATACATGGAACACAAAAGACCCTGAATAGCCAAAGCAGTCATAGGGAAAAAAGAACAAAACAAGAGGTATCATACGCCCAGATATTGAAAAGTGATAGTACTCAAAACTGTATGCTACTGGAATAATAACAGAGACACCATCAGTGGAATAGAATTGACACACGAAAAAATGGCTCTCTCATGTATAGTTAGTTAATATATGAGAAAGGAGCCAAGAACACACAGTGGAGAAAGAAAAGTCTTCAATAAATCATGTTGGGAAAACTGGACAGTCACATGTAAAAGAATGAAGCCAGACCACTCTCTAACACTATTAATTAAAAATAGATTAGAGACTAAGATGTAAGACCAGAAACCATAAAATTCTTTGAAGACAATGTAGCAAAGACATTCCATGACATCAACATTAGAAAGCTCTTTGTTGACTCAACTCCAGCAGTAAGGGAAACAAACAATCCAAAAGTGGGACTGAATCAAACTTAAAAGCTTCTGAACAATTAAAGAAACTTTATCCAATGAAAAAGAAAACAATGTACTGATTGGAAGAAGATATTTGTATTCCATATACCTGACAAAGTCTTAGTATTCAAAATATACAAAGAACGCATAAAGTTCAAGAACAGAAAAACAGGCAATCCAATAAAAAAAAATTGACAGAAGAATTATACAGACATTTTGCCAAAGGACACATACAGATATTCAACAAGGATGTGAAAAGATGTTCCTCCTCACTTGCTTTTAGGGAAATGCAAATCAAAGCAGCAATGAGATGTATCATCTTACACCTGAAAGATAGACTATTAGTCAAAAGTCTGGAAATAATAAAAGTTGATGAAGATGTGGAGAAAAGGGAACACTTTTACACTGTTGGTGGGAGTGCAACCCTTATGAAAAGCACTATAAAAATTCATCAGAATATTAAATATGGAAATAAGATCCCATAATCCTACTTCTGAGTATTTACCCCAAAGATCAAATGCACTAATTTGAAGAGATAAATGTATCCTGGTGTTTATTGTAACCCTATTTGCAGTAGCCAAGAACTGGAAATTACCTATGTGCCCATCATCAGATGAGTGGATAAAGAAGATGTGGTACGTACACACAGTGGAATACAGCACAGTGCTTAGAAAAGATGAAATTCTAGCATTTGAATCAACATGTGTGGAACTATAAGGGATTATGTTAAATGAAATAAATCAAAAGGAGAAAGATGGATTCCAGATGATCTCACTCATAGGTGAAATGTGAAGAGACAAAGCCAAGGAACAGATTAACAAAATCAATACTTGGACACTGGCAACAGAAATGAAGTTACCAGTAGAGAATGTGGCAGGAGTTGGGGACAAATGCTGACAGGGTCCAAGGACAATGTTGAAGAACTCAGTAATTTGGTGGTAAGCAGGGTGTATTGACATACATTTGAGGAGCAAGGAACATGTACTATGGGTTTCAATTATTCTGTAAACTAAGTTTCCTCAGTAAATATTTTACACCGAATTAACTTACTCAACCAATAGCCTAAAACAAAACTTTCCACAAGATCACTGTGATTCATTAGTAGCTTAATTACCTGCCAGAACAAAATCAATATTATATAGAGAAAACTGACAAAATACAGAATCTCTGCAACATATCATCCAAAGTGTCCAATTGCCAGATATATGAGAAGGCAAAAAAAAAAAAAAAGACGCAATCAGAAAAATGAAAAATTAGCTTGTCTCAGATATTGAAATTAGACAAGGACTTTAACACGGCTATTATAAATATGTAAAGGATTTATTTTGAAAAGACGGCAGATGTATAAGCTTTGAGAATATTCATAGAAAAGGGAAGGAATATTTGAAAAATAACAAGTGGAAAACAATGGACTAAAAAATACATTAACAGGAAAAAATCATAGAATTCACTTAAGGAATGCTAGGACATTCTAGAAGATAAATCACTTAAATCACTATGTATTAAAATAGTTAAGAGTTAAAAAATATATAAAGTGAACTTCAAGAGAAAAAACACTGGGAAATATGGACAGAGTCTCAATGACCAATGGGATAATAATAACCAGGTTAATATTTGTCTCACTGAATTTCCAGAAATGGAGTAGGGAGTAAAAGAGGAGGGAAAATAGCTGAAGGAATGATGGCTAAAAAGTTCTTAAATTTGATTTAGGTAAACAAATCAATTCAAATCCAAGAATTTCAGTGAAACTCAAGTGGTATAAAAACAAAAAGAGATGTACATAGTAGACACAGCATAGTAAATTGCTTAAAAATTAATGAGAAAGTGAAATTTTTAAAGGTAGGTATAGAAAAAGACACTAACTTGCAAGGAAAAATAGTAAAAATATGGCTATTTATCAGAAACAATTGAATTATATCTTTAAACTACTGAAAGTAAAAAAAGTCAACCTGGTATTCTATGTCTATTGAAAATATTCTTAGGCAATGGAAGCAAGTGTGTTTTGTTTCTGAGTAAAACTAAAATAAAAAATTTTTACTCCAGAGACTCAAACTGTAAGAAAACTAAAGAAGTTCTTTACATTCAAAGGAGTAGATGCCAGATGGAAATGTAGATCCATATGAAGAGGACAGAAAATAGTATATGTAGGGGTAAATATAAAATGCTTTTTATACTTGCTAATTTTTTAAAAAAACTAGTGATCATTTAAATAAAAGTAGTAATAAAATAATATTGTATATAAGTGCATTATATATGTGTATACATACACCCATATGTATATATGCATACCTACCTACCTACCTACCTACCTACCTACATACATACATACATGTTTGAAAATAACAGTACTATACACAGTGATCCCTGGCCTGGAATTGATCACTTTTTTCTCATCAATGTTCTAAGAAGATGACATTGAACAAAATTTTATTTGAGGATCTGCTTTATTTTCAAGTGAACACGGACATTTCACCAAGATTAGCCATATGTTGGATCATTAAATAAAAGTCTCAGTGCAAATATTTCAAAATATTGAAATAATTTTGAATATGTTTTATTACCTTGGTGAAATCAATAATAACAAACTATCTATAAAACCCTGATATATTTGAAAATTAAGTGACATACTCCAAAAAAAAAAAATATGGTTCAATGGAAGAATAACAAGGAAATTTTCAACTGAATTAAAATGGAAATTTTGTGGGATTCAGCTAAACTAGTGCTTAAGAGAAAAATTATACCATTAACATAACATTTGCTTGTGCTAGGAGACTAAATTATCTGAGTTTCCATCTTAAAAACTCAAAAAACTAAACTATATTAAAGTAAGTAGAAGGAAGGAAATAGTAGCAATGAGAGAAGAAATTATGTGAAATAGAAACAAACCAACAATAGAGAAAGTTAACAAATCCAAAAGTCAGTTTTTTTAAAAAGTTGATAAAGTTGAGAAAATGTTAGCAAGATTGATCCCTCCTCAAATGAAGAAAAACACAAATTACTGAAGACTAGATATTCTAAATGCACAACAGCCAAGTTGCTTATAGCCTCATGCCAATAAATCTGACAACATGAATTGAAGTGGAAATATTTATTTAAATAAATAAATACTGAAAGTGATTTTAAAAGAAATAAAATATTTAGGAAGCCCTAGATTTGTTCAAGAAATTGAATTCATTACTTTAAAATTTTGCCTGTGCAAATATAGACTAAAACTTGTTTTACAGGTGAATTCTATCAAATATTTCAGAAAGATGAAATATCAAATCTACACAGACACTTTGGAAAATATATCCCATCTGACCTTACGAAGTCAATATAATCCTGCTACTGAAAACTATTATGATCATAACAAAGAAAGAAAGTGGCCAGTATTACTCATGAGCATAGATACATCAATCTTTAACAATATACCGTCAAGAGAAATCCATCAATATATAAAAAGAGATATTATGTGAACAATAGAATTAATCTCAAGAACGCAACATGACTCAAAAAATTTAATCTAAAAATTAATCATTTGCAATCAATTTTAAACATTTCAAAATTAATTAATACAGTTTACCAAATCAACAAAGTAAAGGAGAAAATGATAATTATTAGATGTCAATAAAGCATTTGACATAATTCAATATTCATAGTACAAATTCTTTCATTACATATGAAAGAGAATATATTCAACTTGCTAGCAACGTCTATAATAAAATCTACAGTCAATTTCAAACTTAATGGTTAATGACTTACTTCCTCTTTCTTCATGCTTTTTCAATATTTTATTGAAGGTGTTAACCAGCACAAAACAGAAAAAAAAGAATGAAAACTATTAACACTGGAAATAAGCAAAATTATCGTTATTTGAAGATGATGCAATTGTATATATAAAAACATCTTCATATTCACACATACAAATATACTTGAACCAATGAATTTAGCAAGCCCTGGATAAAAGATCAATTTTGAATTCAATTTTATTTGAAATCAATTTATACACACACACATACATACAAAGTGTGATTTTTTAATTTTCAGATACTATAAAAGATTTATCCATTTAGTAGAAACTGTGGTAGGATGATTTCTTGTAATAATCTAGCTTCTAGTCAGAATTTTCAACCTATGATATTTTCGATTTACAATGTTTATTGGGAAGTAAACCCATTATAGCTTGAGTAAAATCTGTACTTGCAACATAACTGGGAAAAATCAAAATGTAGTAATTTGAAAGCATATGACCTAACATTAAAATACTAAAATATTGAATAGTGAAGTTCATGAAGGATGTGAAAAGACATCTACAGGAAGGATATGAAATTTTAAACTAAAGAAGATCTAAATAATGGGGAAACACTATATTTATTAATTGGAACACACATTATTGCTAAGATGAAATTTCCCACCAAAATGTGCTGCAGCTTTAACACAAATTCCAGTGGAACTCTTCATGGGAATTATAAACTTACCCTAAAAATATATGGGGATTTAAAAGACCAGGGATAGTCATAACTATAGTGAAAGCAAAACAATAAAGTTGGACGAATTGCATTTCTAGGTTTCAAGATTATATAGACACAGGAAACAAAGAGAATGATCATTGGCAATATGGATAACAACAAATCCATGCAGCAGTAAAGAGATGTAGACACATACATATATAGTCAGTGATTTCTGACTCACTTGATCCAGACTAAGCAGATCAGCACGGGACCTGTAAATCTGCATTTACTGATTCAAAGCTGCAATGATAAGGTAGTCCCACACAAGCCGCAAGCTCTGGACATCTGAAGGTGTGAAAATATGCTTTAGTTACAAGCAACAATGACATTACATGGGTTTTTAAATGGCAAGGAGCCAAGAAAAGGCTGAGTTTTAAAGTTTGCTCAACAAAAGATGCCTTTCCTACCCACAGATAAAACATCTTCTACTGGAAGTGGTTATATAATTCTTCCAGACAAAAGGAATACATTGTACTCTATTTAGACTGGAGAATTCTTTTAAAAATGACAGTGTGCTAGCTATCGGTATTATCGAAAGGCTACAGGAAGTTTGACAGCGGTTCATATTGTGCTAAATGGAAATATTCTTAACAATGAACATTTGTTGAGCAGTTTCCATTGACAAGCAATATCTTAAATGCTTTCCAAGAATAGCATTTTTTTAAGTTGACAACTTACAGCATCACCATCATCATTTTTGAGATGAGAAAATTAAAGTCACCTTAACCTTAACATCCTAAAACCGGTCACTGTAAAAGCTGATAAAAATCCAAGTAGTCAGGCTCCAAAGCCCACATGCTATCTTGTTTCTATCTTCTTTTTCCCAAACACTTTGACACTTCCTTTTCTTGGGATTTATTGCCCCAAGTTTGATTTTTGCAAGTCTTGTTGCATTTCTTATGAGGGAGACCACCTTAAAATAAGGCCCAGCGGTCATTAGGTATATGTATCTCAGGACTCTTTCAAAAAGTTTTCTCCAAAACAACTCTCGATTTATGAGTGAGTATAGAATGGGATTGTTTACAAAATACTGAGTCATAAGCTCCAGATATCACATTAATATCAAAAACACCAGTCCAAGTTTTTCCACCCTCCTTTAACAAACATTTCCCCTCCTGGTACTTAATCTATATGCTTTCCTTGTTACCCTGGTCTGTGCAGGAATAGATTGCTACATTTTCCGGGTGAAATAGACTACAGCACTTTCTGAGTCATATTTATCATTATGATTTCCTAGTTTCCTTATTCTTTGTATAAGATATCTAAGTTTCAGAGATATGCATGTTCATTTCTTTATCTTATGATAAACTAAACATTCTTTCGGAAAACCTAAAGCAATAAGAACTTGGGACGTGTGACACCCTTACCTAAGCAAGTTTGAGTTAAAGCTGAAAATCATTTTGCTAAATGTGTTAGATGCTATAGCAGGATTTCGAGGAACAAAGATGTAGAAGACTAGGTAATTGCTCTCAAGCAACTTATGATTCGATGGCAGACTTGTTAATAGATCTTTGTATGGTCTATGGATTTCAAAAAATGTTAGAGAAGAAACCCTGCCAAGTAGCAAGACCCCTGACTATAGGCTAAGACTTTACAAGTAAAACCACATCTCCACATATGATAGTAGAATGAACTGACATTTATAAAAATAATAAATAGCAAATGTCAGCCATGTGACATTTAGTGATTTTAATTATAATTTTTTAAATATCACCACAATACTATGAAGTAGATATTATTGGTATCAGTAGTAGTATTCTTCTTTCATGCAAGCCTTCTTCTCAAAGTGCGTTCTCCAGGAAAACAGACCTAAGACAGTTGGTGCTATGACTGGCACCCAGAATCAGACACAAAATAAGACATTGGAGGTGCATCAGTCATCATTTAGCATTAAAGCCCCCCTATATGATGGTAGATAGAAAATATATACAGCCCTGGCATGCTGTTATTATGCAGTTCTGAAACTCCCACTGGTCCTGTGCTGGGATTGCATACCAGTGGAAGGAGACACACAGTCTAGTGCAATAGCTCATGTGCTTGAGGGACTGGGGAAATAATAATTGTAAGGAAAGTGGAATTAAAGGGCTGCTGATAAATGCAATCAATATATTAGGAAATAGTAATAAAATATAGAGTGATTAATAACCAATTTAGTATTAAATATGAAGCTAGCAACCTCCTTGGAAGCAGACTAGAAAGGCACTCATCTGCATTTGGAAAGCAAAAAGCTGAGAATCAGGCCAAGAATGTAATGATATAAATAGCAGAGCTCCACAGAATGGTGAATTCTCAATCCCAGTAAATTTGCTATGCAAAGAGTAGGACCCTCATTAGGAAAAGAGTTGACCCGGATACATAGGTGTTAATGAATTTGAAAATCAATGGCAGGGTCTCTGCATTTCTATGCCTGTCAAAATGGTCCAATACTCTGTCAAAGACCAACACTTCCTCTTCGGTTGAAAATGAAGTTGAAGATTAAAGACTTGATGTGAGACCAGAAACCATCAAATAAATAGAATAAAACGTAGGTAAAACATTATTGAACATAGACCTAAGAGTTGTCTTTGGGAACTCAACTCCCATTAAATACAAATAAAATCCAAAATACACAAATAGTATTACATCAAGCTAAAAAGCTTCTACACAGCAAAAGAAACTTGCAAAAAATAAAAAGGCATCCAGCTGAATGGGAAAAGATATTTGCCTTTCACATCTTGATAAGGTGTTAATATTTCAAATACATAAAGAACTCATAAATTGGACATAAAAAAAGCAAGCTTTTCAGTCAAAAAATGTGCTGATGACCATAACAGACAGCTCTCTCTAAGGATGACATACAAATGACTAACACGTTCATGAAAAGATGTTCTACTTCTCTTATCATTAGAGAAATGTAAATCAAAACAACAAAGAGATATGACCTCACACTAGTGAGAATGGCTATCATCCAAAAAAAGAGGAAACAACAAGTGCTGGAGAGGATTCAGAGAAAAGGAAACTCTAATTCACTGTTGATGGGAGTGTAAAATGGAGTAACCACTCTGAAAAGCAGTATGGAGATTATTCAAAGATTTGGGAATGGAAATACAGTATGATCTTATTACTCCACTACTAAGCATTTACACTAAAAATACAACAACTCTTATCTGAAGAGATATAAGCACCCCCATGTTCATTGTAGCAATATTCACAATAGTGAAGAGCTGGAAACTATCTAAATGCCCATCAACAGATGAATGGATAAAGAAGATGCTATGTATATAAACAATGGAATACTATGCAGCCATCAACAAGGAGAAATCCTGCCATTTGCAACTACATTGATGGACTTGGAGAGAATTATGCTTAGCAAGATAAGCCAGGAGGAGAAAGATATACATCATATGATAGCATTCATATGCTATGTAAAGAGATAGAAAATAAACAAATGATATAAATTAAACAACACTAAATTTGAGAGAGAGAGAAACAGAGAGAGACAGGGAGAGAGAGAGAACTACTATAAACAAAAATGGACTCTTCGTGGTGGGAGACAAAAAAGCAAGTCAAAGGGTGCCAAAATGACAGGGGAGGGGTGGGGGAAACTGGGTAAAGGGAATTAACTGTAAATGAGGAGGGGGGTGGAGAATATTGGTAAACCTATTATGCTATATATAAATGTAAATTTGCTGTTATGTATACCTTAAAACTAATGTCAAAATGCAGCATCCCTTGAATAAAAATAAATAAGTACAAATAAAAAATAAACAATTAGTAGTCAGAAATACTTTAAATGTGAAAAAAATGAAGTCTCTGTTTTGTAAGATGATCAAACATCACCTCCCTTCATGGCCAATTGAACAATAAATGCTATTAGTTCTTAACGTTGCCCAGTTGGGTAAGTGCCAGAACTGAGAAAGGAAAAGGAACTACACTTTGCATGAGCTGCAGGACCTAGTCATCAGGTGCTAGAAGGAGCTGGAATAGTTTGCATAAGACTAGTCCTAAGGTTGCCACATCAACAGGATTGGTAATACATGAAGTTTCATAAGAAAGAATTTATCAATAGAGGAACATACTCCCGTGACTAAGAATTTCACATCCTGGCAAGATTTGGAGAGATGGTGCTAATATCCTTCAATATCTGAAAAAAAGCATTGCTCCTTATTAAGTAAAGTAAAAATGCCCAGACTTCTATGACAGATGATAAAAGAAGGCATCAAAAGTCCCAAAAATTGAGAATGTTTGAGTGGAAATATTATGAGACAATAGAAACCCAACCACTAACAAGCTGTATTTTCTGTTGTAGTTCCATGAAGTTACTCCACTTACCAAGCAGTAGAAAGTTTCTATGAGAATACAGCAGCTCCACTGGAAATTTTAGTAGTCATTATCCTTTATAGGGAGGCCTGATGATATGAGACAGACTGATGGCAACAAGAATGATAGACTTCCAAAAAAGGAAAGGAAAGGCAAAAAAAAAAATTGTGATGAGCATTAAGATTGGAGCGGCAGGCTGGGGGTCTGACCTATAGAAAGCTACAGAGAAAGTGTTTATAAAGATTTATCTTGCTTTAGGATGTGACAGATGGACAATCAAGAATGATGTATTGAATATTTACAACCAAGGATTCAGGAATTAATGGAAACCTGTACTGGACTCATATTGCTGCTATAACAAATTGCCACAAGTTAATGAACTAAGCAAACACAAATTTATTCTCATAAATCTAGAAGTAAGAACTTTGAAATGGATTTCATTAGGTCAAAATCAAGGTGTTGGCAGTGCTGGTTCTTTCTGGATATTATAAAGGAGATTCATTTCCTTGTTTTTTCTATATTCTAGAGGCCACCAGCATTCCATGGCTCATTGTCCCTTCTTCCGTCTTCGAAGTCAACAGCATGTTTCCTTCCATTCTCTTTTTTTCTGAATTTGACCTTCTGTTTCCATTGACTCATCTTTTTCTTTGACTTTTACACTCCTGCTTTCCTTTATAAGGACCTTGTGATGACATTAGTCCACCTGGATAATCTGGAATTACCTCCCCATTTTAAGATCCTTAATCACATATGCAAAGTCTCTTTTGACATGTAAGATGACATTTTCATGTTTAGAGGATCGGGGCATGACATCTTTGTGGACAATTACTTTATCTGCCACACCACCCATACAAACATGACAATTCCTTACCAGTTTTCAGACCTGAGATAGATTTCAGAATCAGAACCCAGAGTCTAAAGGGAAAGCCAGATCCTTAAAAGCAAGGGTCATGTAACAAAGAAACAAGTATATGTGGGATGATTTCCTAGTTCTTCCTTAAAGGGAATTACAGTCATCTACTTAAGAAACAATCTACTGGAAAAAGCAGTGTTCAGACATATTAAGGACTGTTGGATACAGAGTCTGATGTGATATTAATACCCAATATTAATAATGTTAATATTAATAATAATATCTCAAGGATCGTCTTGTACCATCTATCAAAGTGTGTGTATGTAGAAACATGGTAACAAACTGATTCATAACCCAAGTACAGCTCACTCTGGGTCCACTGACTCACCCAATGTTCATTTTCCTAGTTTCTGAGTTTATAATTGATATTTACATGTTTAGAGGTTGATAAGACCCCCCTCCCTCAACTCACACGCTTTCCCCTTGACTCACAGAGTAAGAAATGGTATATCTGGAAAAACAAAATTGTAGCCTCTGAAACAGCTCCCCAGTCCCTACCCTCATGACTAGAACTTTGATATTTCTGGTATTATATGCTTGGTGGTATCAGTGCTGGCAGTGTCAGACATCAGTTCTGTGGCCGGTTTTAGGAATTTTTCCTGCAAGCTTAACTTCCAGGCTATTTTGATAACTAACCCCCAAACCTCCAGGGGCTTTTAGACATCCTTTAATAAATTCCTTTTTCTAGTTTCTTAAACCATAAAAATCACATATATTGCTCACAGTTAAGAACTCTGATAAATAAAATGATTTTCATAATTTTATCCATGAATGAGTTTCATGGTGAGAACTCAGAGATTCCTTTCCTTGTGGTAAGTTTCAATCACATAGTTTTTCATTCCAAAAGGAGTCAGAAGTCAACAATTTTTGACAGGTATCCAGTCCTCAAGGATTAACTCTCAACTATTTGAATATTGGTTACAGTTACTATTACGTTAAAATAGTTAGAGAAGCTCTATTTTTTTTTTATTACTTTGATGAATTTACCATGACCTAACTTCAGAGTCTTAGCCTGTAGTTGAATGAACCCATATCACAGTAGCCGGGGAATATCAGCAATAACTTAAAAGAAAACGTATTTACAATAGTTACTTTTACAACAATGTTTGGGAGCAAGTATTTTAGATAGGTGGACAGCAAACTTCAAAATGAGGATAACCATACCTACCTTTAAAATGTAGTTAGAACCATGCTCCTCAAATTTTATTGTACATGTGAATCACCTGGGAACTATTGAAAAAAATGTCAATTCTTATTCAGTATTTCTGAGTTAGGGTCTACATTTCTACATTTCCTACCAGCTCCCAGATGCTGCCTACATTGCTGATCTGAGTGAACCAGCACTCTGGGTAGTAATGTAGTAATATTCCCTTAGACTTACCTGCAGATGAGTAGTCAAATTCAGGCCTACCCAGATCTACTGAATTGTAAATCTGGAAGTGAGAATCACTGTCCTACACAATAAGCAATCTATTGGTTATTATGAAGATGAAATGAGTAAAGTATTTGCAGAATGCTTTACCAAACAAAAAGTAGTAGGTAAGTATTAAAAATGTCATTGTTATTTTTACAATTGCTATTATTGCTTATCAGTCATAAAAGCATTTTCATTTCTGCACCACTACAAACATGGATGTTGGTTGACAAGACTGTTTTACTAATACATATCTGCAATAAAATGTTCGAAATTAAATTTTAAAAACTGTTACTTTATAATGAGAACTATTATGGGGATCTGGATATCTAAAGTCTGTGATCAGGGATTAATCTCTCTATAGCCAGGTCCAGTATGGAGGGTCACGGGGAGTTTCTGTTTATTTCTTGTTGATCCTTATACTAAGAATAAATTATAGAGTCCCAGTTTTATATGGAAAGAGATCTGTTAAGTTTTACCTGAGTGAATCCTGAACTATATCTTCTCTACCTTGGCTTCTATAAATCTGTTAAAATAAGTTAGGTTCACTTTATTTGAAAAATACCTTCAAGTAAGAATTGGCTTCATTGCTCTTCTGGAATCCTACTTTTTAGGTTGTGGTGCAAGCATTTTGTCCTTTCTTGCTCAATAAAGTTCTTCAGAAGTTTACAAGCACATATCATTCATTCAGCAGTTTAAGTGATTGTCAATGGAAGGGTAAGTCAAGGTCTGCCATATTGTCATATTTAAGTATTAAAAACATTAGAAATTGATTTGAATGTGTAATGAAAGATTGGCAATCCAATTTTTTCCCTAATGGACAGTCAGTTATCTCATAATTATTTATTGATAATATGTTTATCTGTGTGAGTTAGTTTCTGTAGTCTCTTGGTATTTTCTTATTGATCAGTGTATCTATCCCTTCACCAATACTATTTCACCATAATGGCTGTAGATTTATAAATACTCAACATCCGATTTAAGTAGTTCCCCACATCTGCTTCTCCTTCTGTTCTGTTCTTGAGTCTTTGCAGACCTGGAAGCTCATGTGACCATGAGAGAAAAAGTGTGCACAGGCAATCAGATCACTAATCCATGTTCTTAGATCACCAGGCCAATGGCAATGATCCTTTAAATTAAATCACTTCTGCCCACCACCTCACTCAACAGAAGTAACTTGCACAGGTTGAAGTCACAAACAGTTGGCCTAGTTCTGTGGAGAAATCATGCAAGTGTACACTGACTTGAATAAACAGTCATCTCTCATGCCATCTGCTAGAGAGAAGCCTTTCTGAGTTCTCCCTGAAGATTGCATGGCATTTCTCAGGGCTTAGATAAAATTTTGATCACCCTGTGCTTATCTCTCTTAATCGCCAGAAAATATCCTGAACCACTGGATCAGAGGGACTGAAAGAGTTTTTAACATCTTGTTTGACTTAGACAGAAGCCAGACTACTTAGATTGACAGTGTGTCTCTTTGTTCCTAACCAACTTAGAGAATATGCAGAAAAGCTCCACTCCGTGTGGGCAGTCTACACAGAGTGACTGTCTTACTGTACCGCAGTTTAAATCCTCAATTTGACTGATGAAAAAACTTTTTATTATATTCACAAATTCCAGTTACCAGTTCCTTTTAAGTGTAACCATGTGTTGATGTGTATGTTGGTTTTTTATCTTGAAATATATGAAAAAGAAAACTAAAAGGAGTACTGATTTAGTTTTACCAGTGCTGTCAACAGTTAACTAGAACTCTCTTCAAGAAGTGTGGGGAAAAGTGTCCATATTTGCTTTCTTTCCTATCCCACACCCAATTCCTATAGGGCACAAGGCCATACATAGAAATCTCATTCACGGAAGATTTCAGAGTTCCCTGAATAATTGACACAAAGAAAATATTGTTAGTACATTAGTTTTTTTTTTTTCTCTCTCTCTCCACCCTCTCTCTCAAACACATAGACTTCTATAAATAGACCAGCCCCCCCTTGCCCAATTAGGGCCCAATATATGCCTTGTCTGCTGTTTTACATGTTTATTTATTTCTCACATCAGTAGTAATATTAATGTTCTCATCTTATATATAAATAAACAAGGCTCAATAAGTTATAGTAATTGATCTATGTTCCCATAATTTGAATGCTACTTATCTGTAAATTAATAATATGTCATTTACAACCCTAAACCAAATGCTGTTTACAATACACCAAATGACATGAACTATTTGAATAATGGAATTGGAAGAAAGTTTTAATTTTAGGACAACTCGACCAAAGTAGAGATAGGTTAAAAGCAAGCAAAAACATAGGTCACTGGGGGGGAAAGGGTTTACACACTTAAACACATAATTAGAATGAATTGTATTTGCTGACAAGTTAGCAATCATCAAATGAGGATCGCCGGCCATCATGAAATTAGCTGAGTCAGTGTGTGTGTGTGTGTGTGTGTGTGTGTGTGTGTGTGTGTGTGTAGTATAAGTGGATTTTTAAATGCCAGATCTATTGAAAACACAAAATTAGAGAGTCAAATTTGAACTAGATGCATATTTGACAGCAAGCAATAATCTGGATGAAATTTATCCCCTTGCCAAAGAAACAGAAACATTCTGATTTGTTTTATGTCCCACAAGTTTTTAGCAGGCAGAAATTTAAATTTACATTAGGTTGCTAAAATATTTCATTTCCTCTCATTTCTAAAATAGCTTTAATCTACTCTAAGCACTATTGTTTTAGAGTTTCAATTGTCTTGGATTTATTTTGTTTTATTTCGGTAAATTACAGTTCCGTAAATTACAGAAAACTGAAACATTGCAAATATTCTTGCTCATAGACATGTAAATAGATGTCATGGAAAGAACACTGATTTCTCTGCCCACTGTGTCAAAAATTTGCTTTTAATCTATTTGTGACTTTATTATAACATTGTGAACTGCCTATAAATATATGATATTTAGCATTCTTTGAAACATTGTATTGGTTTGTTCACTAATTAATGAGTCAAATACAGCATTTATCACGCATGAAATTTTTCTAAAACCATGATCTCATCTTGTGAGGGAAAAGGCCTGCCTGTCACTTCCAGCAGCCATAAAGACAGCCAAGAAACTGCCAAGCTAGCAGAGCTATAAAACATCCTGCAGTCTGAACTCACTGGGATGCCAGAGACAACTGATAAGATAAAGAACTTCCTTAATTGCCTGCAAGCGGAATCTTGTGTGTTGCAAATGTGTCTTGCAAATTGAATTCTGTGTGTGCTGCCCATGTGAAGGACTTACAAATGACTAACTTGTGTTCCACTTACAATCTCCATTCTCATTTGCACCTCCCTTCTCCTGCACTTCTTCTAACCTATATAAGTGTGGTCTCAACTGCCACCTACGCTCAGCCTTTGGGGAAGGATCCCTGCTGAGCCTGCACATAATGAATCTGCCTAAAACACTTCCAAAGAGTGCCCACTTGGTTTGTCCCAAGGAGAGCCGAAACATTTGGTTCCCTGACCGCGAAATCCCAATCACACTAGTATTAGCCACCGGTGTGGGAAAGGGCTCACCGCCCGTAGGACAGGAAAACGCAGATGGTAGGGCCGCCCTGTTGAACTGTCAGCAGATCCATGGTCAGTCGTCTCTCGTCGCCCTGAGCCACGGACCCTACCAGACTCTCAAAGGGAAGATCAGGCACCAAGCACCAGGAGCGGCTGCCAGATAAGCTAAAATATTGAGATTTCAGAAGGCAGCCGATCAGCTCCCACAAAACTATCAGCGGTCTCTCAGTCAGGGAAGCCCAGGAGGGACTGTGACCTCTGTGTGACTGAAGTGGGAGTGTTCTGTGCTGTCCCACACACAGCACAAGCTACAGAACGTGGATGGGGCCATAACTGCGGTTCCGTAGGCACATCGTATGGCAAAATGGTGATTCATGGCGATGTGGCCAGGCCCGGGGGTTATACGGGCACATCTTAAACCAAGATGCACTTTAAAATTTCCACGAGGAGCATGGCCAGCTGGGCATCTGAGTGGCTCGCTCTGAGGAACAGCCACCTGCCTTTGTCTGTCTCAACACTGCAACATCGCACAAGGGAGGGCATGGGGGGAAGTCAAGGTAAACCTACAGTCATGGACTGCAAGTAAAATATTTTAATTTAAATTTAAAAAAGGCAACCCGAATCTGTAACTCGGCAGGGCTGAGTACATCCTGCAGCTGAGGGAGGCGCCCCGACCCCTCCACACCCAAGGCGCTCGCAGAGCACCCCTCCGTGCCACCCTTCTCCCCTCTCCCTCTCTCCTGGAGGTTGGGGACCGGGGCGGTAGCAGCGGCAGCAATGGCAGAACTGGGCACCAGCGTGAACCCTGGCAGGCACACATCTGTCTGGGCCTGACCTTTCCCGCTCCTGCCCTTCCCCCTCTGCCCCTGGTGTCACAGTTCCCCCTCTCCAGGAGCACCTCCGGGCCACAGTTCTGCTCAGTGCCGCCCCTGGCCAGTGCCTATTTGAGAACCCCTCTGCCTTTTCCAAAAAACTTGTAGGCTTTGCAGGGATTTTCAGGTGATTATGGAGTCAAATTGAGCTCTAGAAAACTCCACACTCTTTGTAAATTGGAATGGCTAGCCTTTGGGGTAAGATGGCCATCAGAGGAGACCTTAGATCTCCCCACAGTGGGGGCTATTTACAAAGTTGTAATAGGAAACCAAAACCACCCTGATCAGTTTCCATATATGGAACAGTAGTTAGAAATTGCCCAAGTTAAGCCTCTGTTGGTCTGGCTCTACATTAGTACTCAAGGACACTGTAAGGTTTTAGTCAGCCAAGAAAGAAAACAAAGGCCATCAATCTTCCACCAAGACAGGGGCCAGAGGACTAGGGAAGAAGGCTCCATTAGATTGGGACCAGTGTGCATACTGCAAGAAAACAGGGCACTGGAAAAACAAATGTCTAAACCTCCAGAGAGGGAAACCGGGTTCTTCCATCCTGCCTAGTCGTTACCAGCCCAAGCCACCTTGAGCAGACCTGATGGCGCTGGCAAAACAGACTCTGATTAGAACAAACCAGGCTCTTTCCAACTAGGCCCCCATGAGTCCATGGTTAAAATGAAAATTGGGGGCCTGACTGTGAAATTTATGGTCAATACGGAGGCGAAACACTCAGTTGTTACTCTCAGAGTAGGGGGCCACTATCATAGGGGCTACTGGAGCCAGGACCTGCAGATCGTTCTGCAGCCCCCACAGGTGCCAGTTGGGAGGCCACCAAGTCATCCATGAGTTCTTGTATATGCCAGACTGCCTAGTACCTTCGATGGGCAGAGCTCTTCTGGCTAAATTAAAAGCAGAAATAGCCTTCACCCCAGATGGCTCAGCACAACTACATTTAGGTAAAGAAACCAGGGACAAATAACTACCGCCCAGTCCAGGACCTAAGGGCAATCAATGAAGCAGCTGTCACCCTGCATTCGATGCAGCCAAACCTGTGTACCTAGTAGAACTCATACTACCATACGTAGAATGGTTTACTTGTTTGGACTTAAAAGATGCCTTTTTCTGTCTTCGATTGGTGCCCAGTAGCCAACCCCTATTTGCCTTTGAGTGGGTGAACCCAAACACAAGAGCTAAGGAACAATTCACTTGGACCATGCTGCCTCAAGTGTTCAAAAACTCGCCAACCCTGTTCAGTGGGGCACGAGCATCTGACCTGTCCAAGTTTCCAGGTCGGACTTAGGGTGCCTCTTACTCCAATATGTAGATGACCTCTTATTAGCTAGCCCAACTCAGTGCTGTGAAGAAACAAGGGCCCTATGCACCTGCTGACTGCAGCTGGCTACCAGGTCTCTAAGAAAAGAGTTCAAATATCCTTGAAAGAAGTCAAATACTTAGGCTTCCAAATCACCCAAGGAAAACAAGGGTTGGGGACTGAGAGGAAGCAGACAGTATGTGCCATTCCAGTTCCCTCTACTCATCAGCAGATCTGAGAGAGACTAGGAGCAGCAGGATTCTGTCTCATACGGATTTTCAGAGCTGGCAAAGCCCCTACGTAAGGCCCTCAAAGGAGAGGAAAAGGCATCCCTTATTTGGAGACCTGAACAAAAAGCGCTCACAACTATAAAAACAAAACACACTGAGACACCGGTCTTGAAACTCATCCCACCACCTTCTTGCCTATTGCCATGGGGCCCCAGAGCATGACAGCCTAGAGGTTCTTGATGAAGTCTGTTCTAACCGATCAAACTCAACAGACATGCCCCTGCAAAACTCTGACCTCGTTCTTTATACAGATGGTAGTTTCACAGAAGAAGGCAAGAGACATGCTGGGTAAACAGTTTTATCAGACTATGAGACTACAGAGACAAGCCTTGCCTGAGGGATGATCAGCCCAGAGAGGAGAAGAATTTACAAATGAGTAACTTGGGTTCTACTTGTAATCCCCGTTCTAATTTGCACCTCTCTTCTCCCGCAATCCTTATAACTTGCATAAATGTGCTTTCAACTGCCATCTAAGTTCAGCCTTTGGGGAAGGATCCCTGCTGAGCCTGCGTGTAATAAATCTGCCTAAAATACTTCCAAAGAGCGCCCACTTGGTTTGTCCCAAGGAGAGTCATAACAATCTTAAAAAAATAATGTGTGCTTTCATGGGACTAGACTGTCTTATTCCAGAGCCCACATTTTTAACCACAAAACTACACAGATATTATCACTAATATGGAAATAGTTAAACTTTACTGTGCACTGACTATATGACAAACACTCTGCTAGTAAGTTGGAGAAGTTAAACAAGCCTACCTAGGTAAAATTTTTCAAAGTTATAGATCAGAGTTCAAATCTGGGTCTGTTTTGCTTCTGCACACCAGATCTTAACTACTGGGCTGCATTTCCCCCTCAAGTTTTTGATAGCCACAAAAATGTTCTGCTTGCTCACGGCTGATGAGGGAGGACGGGAGGAATGAAGGAAGGAAGGAGAAGCAGCAGCAACAGGTTTCCAAATGGCGTCACTGATGCCAGGCCTCACCAAGACTATAAACAACCTCATTTCAGTGTCTGCCTCTCCCCAAAAAGGAAATTTAAACGAACCCACTTGAAGTTTCACAGTTAGCACCAGGAAATCAATCTGCATGATTCTACCCCCTGCCTTCTCCTAAAGGGGTAGTGATTTTGCTGAAATAATCATTCTTTTCTTTTGTTAACAAACTTGATCCAACCTCTTTCCTATTGTAAAGACCTTAGTCAGCTTCTTGCAGTCCCTTTCTACTGGCTGGTTGGAGTGTTGAAAGAAGGAAGAATCATAAAGTCAATCTGATCTTTAAAATAAACGAGGCTATGTCTTTTTCTCTGGCATTCAAAGAATTTATAGATGAAGCCTTGCAAATACTTTTTCAAATGCCAATTTATCATAGTAATTATGAAGACTTCCTGAGCCTCTCCTAAACTAAAGGGAAGGTCTCATGTTGTGAGTTCATCACAACAGTACCTTTTCTCTTCCAACAAATCCATCCTACCTCTTCAAGTCATTAGTAAATTACAATCCTCTAGGAAAGTACTTCCAAAACACCTTATTTTCTGTTTATTCTTGCCTGGAAAAACTTTTACTTTTACCCCACTTCATCATACCTATTTTAATGTTCAAATACTCATTTTCATTCTTGTAATGTTTATCCAGCTATTTTTAACAGAGAGCTGCCTAAAACTTCATGTGTGGTGAAGCAGACTGCAGAAATGGGAGCTGCATTGTGTAGATTCAGAACTTGAAATTCAGCTCCACGGGTGTGGGTGGAGTACAGCAGCCATTGTTTGCTAAACCTCATTGCTCCTAAGGCTGCTGGTACTGCCTGGTCTCTTGTGATTTTCCAGTGGGTGTATCCTAGGGTGAGCCCACTGGTCCCTTAGTCCTCTTGTTGTGAGACTATTCTCCCTTCTCCCCACCTCCTCCCCACCCCACCCCGCTTTTTTGAGGACAGACTTTTTAACCTCCTTTCTTCTTTCCGATTGGTTGTTTCTATAACTTCTGCATTTAGACATTGGGGATATCCCCCACCCAGTACACACAACCCTTTTAAGATGGCACAATTAGATAACAGGGCGGTCTCCTGAACAAGATCCAGGACAAGCACAAACTCAAACAAGGGCAGCCTTCACAGGTGAAATAGTATACCAGTGAAACCCAGAGTCCAAGTTTCACTCCCTTTTAGTTACCCAGAAAAATTCTTGCAAGGAAACAAAATAAGTGAAACACTGTGGGGTCAAACTTTCTTTTCCAGAGTGGTCCAGGGTCAGTGTGTTAGGTGGCCCCTTATTTAAAAGTTTCTAACTGGTCCTGTTGCTAATATTTCCATTAGCTCAAAGATAAAATCAAATTCTAATGAAAATATTGAAATACAAAATGCATTAAAAGTTAATCCAGGTTCTCAGTTCACTTCAGCAAACATGCAGACCCCTGAATCTGTGATCTGACCATAGCCACTGTGACTTTAATTTGAACTTCATCAAGTAAAGCAATAAAGACACCTGGATGCAATGGCAGCAGTGAATAAACGAAAGTGAAATAAACTATTATTTAGTCAGTAAAGTGACTTAAGAATCATGGTGGCATAAAGTACATTCATTTTTTAGAGAACTCCATACTTTTTTATGACTATGAGCATGTTACTATAGCTAGAGTTAGTGGCTTTGGAGTCAGACAAATCTTAGCATAAAAAATATTGCCCTTTGTGTGTCTTTGATGAAAACTTGGACCAGCTGTGTGTCCTTGGTGAAAATTTCTGAGACTCAATTTCTTCATTTGTAAAATGGAGATAACAATCATAAGAACAACTCCATAAGATTGTAATTGCATTTATACAAATAAGTATATGAACTTCATAGTAAAAATGGGCAAATAGTATGCTTTCAATGAGTGGAATAGTGTGCAACAAGAATAAAAATTCCTTTTAAGTTTTATATGAATGCTACAATAGTCAAAGTCATTCTCCCTCCCCCTTTTCTTTCTTTCAGTGGGTCCTTGGTTTATATTTCCATCAGAAATAAATAGCATAGTGCAGTGTTTCAGAGCTGTAGAGATTATTTGGTTGCAGAGATTGTATGGTTGAGGACCTCATTTGAGAACAGAGTCCTTTGGAAACCACACTTAACCAATATACGAAAGAAACTAATATAATATCAGACACATCTTATTTGTCCTCAAAAATAACCTCATTGACACAAATGATCACCATTCTTGCCAATGAATTTTGAGACTATCCATCACATTTGTAAAAGTACATTTTCAAAATTGTACCATCTTCCAATTTATTGATTTGTTCATTTTAAAACGAAGTTGCTTTTTGGTAGGATGAGGTTTTTCCCATTGTCTCTCTCCCAAGTGAGAAAGATAAATACATGTGGATCAGAGTCACTTATTTAATTCCCAGTTCTTCTTGGAAGAAAGTTCAAGTTGGTGATTATAAACCAGAAAGACCTGTTTTCCAAGGTCGTCCTTGGAGGCAGGGAAACTTGGGGCCTGTTTCTTAATCTCTCTAAATTTATGCCATTTCACTGAAGGTGCAGAGATCCTCACATCTATGTATTCAAGTATTTAAAATAGTATTTGGCATATAGTAAGCACTCCATATATGTTGGCTAGTACTGCTCTAAGTGTTCAAGATGAATTTCCTAGAACATAGAGCAAGCACCTTGACTGAAGACCACTCATTTGACTCCAGATCTATATTAATGAACCTGGAAAAAAGTAGCTGCCACCTTGATTTGGTTCACAATATGATTACATTTACTCTGTTGAATAATCCCTAATTTAAAGAAAACTAGGCCATGGAAATCATGGTTTCTAGCCTACCAAACTGACTTGAGCACCCTTGACTTGTAAGCTCATTAGAGCATCTGAAAGAAAAATAATTTATTAAACCAAACATTGTGCACAGATGAAACAACACATCACTTGCTAATTACAGGAGTGAACAACAATAATACAGGCATCTCTTTTATTCTCCTTGGCTGGAGCCCAATTAGCAATTAATAGTGCCTGATGGTCTAAAAAAAATAGCTTTCTGTGTACACTGCTGGGTTTTCTCAGGAGGAGTTAGAAATAAGATACTTGACAGAGTTTAGTGAGGAAAAAATAAATAAAAACTTCAAGAAACCACCTGTTTTATTTGTGGATAAAATATTCTTGCAAAAATCTTAGACAACACCAACACATTAACAGACTTTATTTAAGAAATCGCTTTTCCTAATTTTGGGTAACTATGAAACATGCTAGAAACTAACTTTTTCTAGACTGAAAATTCTTAATCTCTTGTTAATATTTATTAAGAGGCTCACTTTTTGTGGAGGGAAGATAGCTTATAGAAAGGAAAATGCAAACCTACTAGTTAAACACCATTGAATATTTCACCAACAAAGAGAAAGTTCCCTTTCGTCACTGTAGGTCTGTCATGACATACATAGGCAAGGTCTCCATATCATTGTCTCTTTGAGAATCCACCATGATTAAACTAGTACACAAGGCTAGCTGTCCCAAAAGTAGGAAAATGCAATGATTTTGAGGTAATGATAAAAATGTATTGATTGAAAAACCTAAATCCATATCTAGATATTTTATCTAATTTTGCTACTGATTGATGAAAGCTGGATAGAAATGTGACCTGATACTGTTGTGATCATGTTTTTCAGTGCTCTGTTTCTAGCACATCGTCTTCTCATTCCCCTCTAAATATCCTCTATTATTCAATCACACTGTCTCAGAATTCTTTATTTAGGCCTCTTCATGTAATTAAGTCAATGTGTGTCTTCTTTCAAGAGTACTTATATTCTAGTCTAAATAATTACAGCTATTAGTGGTCAAGCTCTCACTATAAAACAAACACTAAGTTAAGATTTCTGCATATATTGTCTCCTGCAATCCTCATAATCATTCTATGAGGTAGATAAAATGATTACCTTATTTTATCAATAGGCAAATTTCAGCTTAGGAAAGATAATTAAGTTGCCCAAGGTCTCACAGCTAAAACTGGTCTGACTTTAGATCCTAAGTTCTGAAATAACTGTATCGAATCAAAATCTAAAAGATAAAAATGTCAGGCACTCAGAAAGGCAACAAAGTGTTCTGGGGTGTTTTTCTACACTCTAGGCTGAATATTTTAGTTTAGCCACATATTGACCATGACAGTGACCTCTTACATATGAATGGCAATTTATCAATGAATTTAGGTGGTAATTCCAGCCCAATCTCCCTGACCTTCGATTTTTTTCAGGAAGAGAAGCACAGAAGTAGATAGCCTTCATGAGAGAGAGAAAGCCAGGATAAAAGCATAATAAAGTGTCCAGATCTCATCTCTACTTTGTCATGTCACATTCCCTTCTATGACTAAGGCTTCTCTTTTAATTAAAGACCGGAGAAGGGCTAATGACATCATGTCAGTTTTGTGGAGAATGAATAAGAACATTGACCATATCCCATATTTGCCATATCCCCAACACCAGAAAACATGTGGAAACTCTTTAAGGTGGAAAGCCACTGAACAGGATAAATAAAAGGAAATGTTACTTTGCCCAACTTCAGAATTCACTGAAACCCAAAACCATTCAGGATAGTAATTTGCATAGATTTGAGAAAGTAAAAAAAACAAAGGAAAAAAATGTTTAAGAAGGGAGATTAGGATTTTGTGAGCTATATATGCAGTGTTTTGAGGTTGTGGGCTGCCCACCGACCAGGCTGAGGAGAGCACCTTACAGGATGCCATCCTCAACCCAAGGTTAGCAGAGAAGAACAACCAGATATCCCTCAACACTCCAAAGCAGACTGCTCTGTTGCACTGCTTGGGTACCTGTTAGAAAAACTCATCACACAAAACTCAAACTTGAGAGCATTCCCTCAGCATCTCTAATACTCTCAAGCCAGTCTCCAGAGCATGTTGCTGTTAACATAATCAAGCTCATATTAAAGGATGGTTTGTAACAATACTGGAGGGTAAATACAGATGCTATTTGCATCATGAGCTCTTCAAGTTTATCAGAGCTTCCTGGACCACTGGAGTCCTCAGCTTGACACATTTTTAAGACAGGAGCTCCAGGGCTCCTTCCCAGGTTCAGGCAGCCCCGGTCAGACAGTGTCTAGAGGGCCTCTGGGAAGGCAACTCCCATTATGTTTTTACTCATTATAGGGGCAAGTTCCAATTTACCCACCAAATGTCACCATTCCTCTCCCAAACAGTACTAGCTTCTAAGAGAAATCAGGAGATTTAGATGGATGCCACTAAGTCTTAAATTTTTCAAATCGACCTGGGAAAGGGCTTTCAAAATTTAGATTTCTGTGTTATGTGGAGTCCAGAAAGGCATGTAGGATCATGACTCACTCACTGCCTTGCCCTCATGGTGCATAAAGTTCTTTCTGTTGCATTGACGGCTACTTTGTTTAAGTAAAAAAAAATAATGATAACCCAGGGATCTCTGGGTTTTATAAATGCTTCTAACTCTGTGGACTGATAATTACTTGGTAATATATAATCTTTAAAATAGTCAGAATATTTAGACGCTTGAGAAGCAAACACAGAGTTCAGATTCAGAAAATGAAAGACAAGTGAGTTCCTTCCTTGTCTAGCACTTATTTGGCACATAAAATAATGCTTGACAAACATTTGCTAATCTACATGTGGCTGGAAAAGAGGTAAGGGTGGGAGAAAAGTTAGCCATGTAGCAAAGCTGGAGATCTGGAGTAGGAGGTTCAAGGTCAAATCTAGGAATGATGAGGATGGAAAATTAAATTGGAAAATAGTTCCAAACCCTAGGGCAAAATATTGTACCCTACAAATACACATCTAATAATTAGATGCCATTTGTTTCAATACAACTAAAACCTGTTTATGATGATTTTGTTCCTTATGTTTTTACAAAAATATTCTAATTATAAAATAGACAACAAGTCTATTAGTCACAGATTGATTAAACTTGTAATCTGTAGTCCATATATTATTGTTACTGATTAACTATATTCTTCTTATGACAAAGTCTACATCTCTCATAAATATAATTGCTGCATAGTGATTATCAAAGTCAAAATCAAATGCATTTGCTTAAAAGGAAGAAGAGCAAGCTTGTGAAGCCAGCAACTCATATCTGACTTTGGGAAAGCTGTCCTATTTGTAAACACAAAGGTTTGGACCAGGAGATTTTGAAATCCCCTCCCAGTTCTAATGGATTATAAATTGCACACACATTTGTAAATATATAGTTGTATACATAGTCAAGGTGAGTTACTGATCAATTATATGTATATCTCAATAAATTACACATGGATCACACACTCTTAGGAATTCTCAGTGAATAATTACTGGAGAGATTAACATCTATTATTTACAGCAAATTCATTTACAAAGTACACCAGCTAAGAATGTAGCACAGCCTGCAAGTTGGCTCTTAGGCCTTTGAAAAACCTTCCTGCCTCTTATAGATGCTTGTCTAATAGTTGCAAAAAAAGTTAATTCAGTAACTTCAGAATCTGAAGATCCTTTTTTTGCAATATTAAGAAGATGGATTCTGGAAAATCACAGAAACAGTCTTGTGGACAATCAAACTATTTTCTTTGGAGCAAAGGACTATGGGACTTGTGGTGTTCCCTGCAATGTCTGTGCTCATCTGACCGTCTGGACCCTGTCGCCTCTTCCTCACTTTCGTCTCCAGATTCATATTCCTCATCCACTGCATGAAAAAGCGGTTTGGACCTTAAAGCCACCCTTGTGCCTCCGCCAGCATACTCTTCTTGCCTTCTATTTCTCTGATTGCCAAAGTTGGAAGGCTTCCCGCTTCTGTGTAAGCTCTTCATTGGGATTATTTCTCGAGTCAGTTGTCTTTCTTGAAGTGATCCTGATGGAGAGTGTGCGCTGAACAAGCTGAACAGGAGTTCTGAATCACTGCTCTCATTATCTAGGAAAATAGGACCAGAGGAGGAAAGAACAAGACTTCAGATCAAAGTTAGAAATTGATATCCAGATGCCAAGAACTCAGAGTGAAGTGGACTCTTGTCATAGGTTATAGCCTTTACACCCAACTTTCTGATCAGTTTGATTTTTTTCTTTTCAAACTTCAAGAGAGAAGTGAAACATGTGTGCAATGTTATAAATAAAATGCATTGACACATTGAATGCTATGCTATACCATACTCTTCCAGGTAAAGAGTGTTTATTGTTTGCTTTTTTGATTTTGTATTTGTTTTTCCTTTTTACAAAATCAGACCAATTGACCACAGGCATTAGGTAGTAGGTGCAAAGATACCTTGTGTTGTCTAAAAGGCATGCTAAATCTAAGGATACATCATATGGTGATATAAAAATGGCTGATTTTATCTTGGTTTATTTTTTAAGGCAGGAATGAAGGGAAGTAGGCAGGCAGGAAGAGAGAGA
Organism: Solenodon paradoxus; assembly: GCA_004363575.1. NCBI lineage: Eukaryota > Metazoa > Chordata > Mammalia > Eulipotyphla > Solenodontidae > Solenodon > Solenodon paradoxus. The sequence goes on along the minus strand of RJWH01003204.1, from coordinate 39,960 downwards.
AGGAAAAAGCATTTTATTTCATTTTTTAATTGTTCATCTTAGTTGTTCCCCTGGACCCAGGACCTGAACCCAGTTCCTTGGGATGTATGTGGACTGAGCTCCTTCAGAGGCAACAAATGGAAACATTACTCTTCCAGGGTACACCCTCTTGGCTTGTTTTTGAATCAAGGGCTGCCAGAAGGGATTATATTTGAGTTTCATCCTTTCGACCTTGAAATAGTGAATCTTGGAAAAACAGGAATGGAAGATCCACAGCAATGAGCCATCCATGTAGGGACAATACTACCATGACTAGATGTTCTCCTTTCAATAGAGGTAAGAGGGTAAACAGATTGTGGCCGGCACACAATGGTGATGACATAGATGGCAGTGTTCATTTACTGAGAACTTACTATGTGTCCCTGTGTGAATCATTTCACATCTTTTATGCCATTTGATCATCATAAGAACTCTTTAAGATGAGTAAAAGAGTATGCACATTTCATAGGTAACAAGGCTGTGACTTCAAGAGGTGAAGTGTCTTTCAGTATCATAGAGTGAAGTCGGGACTAGAGTTTGAGCACGGACGTGCAACTGTGCATCCACTTTTCACTCTCTCCTTTATATGAACTCTGTGTGGGTCAGGATGGCTCCATTAACAGTGGAGTGTGGTTCCAGTGTCTAAGGTACAGATTCTGATGGACCTGCATTCAAAACCATGGACGGGGAAAGAGTGGAGGGAAAGAAGGACATAGAGTGGAGGAATCCATTGGTAGCTACATAATGTCCCCTTTCAGACGACCCTTCCAAACACCTACCCCGGGCCTAGAACATTGCTTTTGCCCCACTTCACTGTGCACACGTCTTTAAAGGAATAGTTTCCCCAAACCTCATTTATTCTCATCTCCTCAGTTTTCAGTTTATAAACTTATTTCCTCTTTAAATATGTTTTCGAGAATTAAGGTATTTTAAGATGTTTATATTTCAATCTAAAAGCAGATTTCTTTCTCTTAGTCTCTACTTCCTCCTGAAACCAAACTCCACAGCTAGAACATATATGCCCAGAGGTTTATACTTGACAAAATGTGTTTGGAATGTGGGGCATCAGAAAGTATTAAAATATACTGTTTAATAAATTTTTTTTTTTTTTCAAATTGTGACCAAATTATCCTGAGAGGGTAGCCTGAAAGTTGGGGTTAGGGGGGCAAGCAGCCACTGCTTTGAATAAAGAAAATATTATTTGTTTTTATTTGTTTTAATTTGTCCATTTTTTTCATGACTTCCTTTTAATTTGTGCTCTAGGATTTGGCCTGAGACCAGAGTTCTTCTTGATCCTTTGGTGCTTGGAACACGACCTAAGAAAACAAGGTCTGGATGCTTCTGCCCCAAGAACGCTCCTTCCTCCCACTCCCCACGCGCCCCCTGCTGGTTTTCAGGCACTCCTGCTGCTGTACACCCTCCTTGTCAGCGGTTTCCTGACCACCTCTGGTTATGGAAAACTGGTTCTAAAGCCCACAAAGAGCTTGGTGACTCTCAAGTTCCACTCAGCATTCCTCACTAAATCTATCCAAATGAAATGAAGTTGTCAAGAAAGCTGAAGGCAGAAGGAGGAAGGGCAGGAACTCAGCTTTGTCTTTTACACGATACTCCAGCTCAGCACCCAGCTTGCACAAATCCAGGGAGAGATCAGTGGAGACCTTAGCAGCAAGATCACAATATTTGTTCTTCTACCTTTCACCTGACCAGGAGCCTTCATCTGGGTGCAGGGTGAAGGATAAACAGATAAAGTGCTTCTGCTTCCGGCAGAGCAGAGTCCAATACACAGGTGTGACAGCGGACACCGCTGTGCCAGGTCTGGATTGCAAGCATGACCCCTCCCCTCCCCAGCCTCCCCATGGTTTTGTTTTGTTGTGGTAAAACACATGTAATATGAAATTTACCCTTTAAACCAACCTTTTTCCCACTTTAACTATTTTTAATAGCACGTTCTGTGGCATTAAATAGATTCACATCGTGTACAGTTATCCCTCCACCTGCAGACCTTTTTCACCTTCCCCAATCAACATGGTTTTCAACCGGTTTTGGTCCCAAGAGACTCATCCATGCAGGACCTTTCTACTTTTAACATCAAGTGATGCCTCAAGGCTGAATAGCCTTGAAAGAGTGTGGAGTTCCAAGCCAGTCTGAAACTCCAGGACATCTAGAGTAAGGGGTGTTTTCACACTAAAGTCCAGAGGAGAGCAATCTGAGCCTGGTTAGTCAGGGACTGCTTCTTGGAGGAGCAGATCCTTCTGCCTGGCTCCCTCTAGCCATTCCCTGGGCTTGTCAGAAAGACTTCAGGTTTAGTGAGAAGGCGAATTCCAAAAATTGTGCTTGGATACCCATTAAGGACTATCTCAGTCTAACTGGGATTCTCATATGCCTATTAAAATGTATTAAGGCTAACTGTTAAGTCCCACTTCCTTACTTCTCCTTCTTAGATTTCTAGGTTAACCACTCCTTTTGCTCACCTAATGAAATTTAGAATCTAAGTAGATGTGAAAGAAACAAAATTTGCTTGGACTAAGGTTTCATTCCGTGTCTAGATTAATTCACATAGAACTACAATTTCTGAAGTGTTGTTTTTCTTTCCAAGAACATCTGGAACATGTCAAGGCTTCATTGATGTCCCTCAATCATGTCAGTAATAATGATTATTATTCCTATGATTATTATTGCATCTACTTGGTTCTAAGCATTGTTCTAAGAGTTTTCAGTATGCTTATTGGCAACACTTAGGTTTGTGGGAGGTACTCATGTTCACCACTTTACCGAGAGGAAAGGACAGCATGGAGAAATAGAGTATGATGTTTTCTTTATACAGGTCCAATGTGGCCCTAGGGTTTGATGATTTCTCCCAAAAGTGGACATGAGATGCCTCCTGTGGAATACTTGAAAGAATATAAACCTTTGACCTATTCTTCTGGTAAATGAAAAGATTTATACATTATTGCTCATGTGATGCTGCCCTGTAGTTATCTCCTATGCTGTTTCATATGACAATGATGCCTGTCTCGTAGGAAATGACTGAGATTCTATGTTTCCTTTTTAAAAAAATTTGCTTTATTATTTCTTTTGTTTACATTGCCGTATGCTTTTTAGGATATTGAATCTGGACCTCAGTCATGTTTTTTATTCACTCAAACAACACATATCACATAAGATTATTTGTAGACTTTAAAAAAATTAATCTGCTATATATGCCTTACAATTAGTCCTCTTTTTTGTAGAATAGCTCTTTTTAAACATAAAATAATGCTAACTATAAGATGAGGTCTGGGAATAGATGACTAGATCAATGATACAGAATCAAGAGTCCCTACCTTCTCCAGGATAAATGACTTTATTACAACAAAGGTAGCGTTTCATATTGAAACAAAAAAGATGATCTTCACAGGGGCATAGCAACTGGAAACAATCTGAAGTGTGTCTTTATCTTAATCGACACAAAGATAAATCTCAGTCTGAATCTAAGTAGGAAAATTAAACCGTTAAAGTTTTAAATGAAAAAACTGAGGAATCATTTTCTAGTTTTCTATGGAAGAGCCAACCTATTTGATCAATCAGAATGAGACAATCAGATGGCAAGTATATCTAAAAACTAAAAGATAATGTGACACTTGAAAAATATTTGGCAACAAGTGAGACAATCAATGAGCTCCTTATTATCTTCAAATTCACTTCAATAAAGCAATCAAACAAAAAAAATGGGCAAAACCAGAAACTTCTCAATTTCCTCTAGAATTATGAAAAAAGCTCAACTTAGTTAAAAATGAGAAGCTCATATGAAAATTAAATATGACATATACATTTTAACCTATAATATCATAGGTTACTCAAAAGTATGACAATTGTCCAGTGATAGTAAGTGTTTAGAAGTGACAGACTATTAGTTTGACAGTAAGTTTAAATATGAGCATTTTTTTACCTACATTTTTTGCTTCCTGGGAAAAAACCCACAAGAATTTGGTAATCAATTGATAATGAATCACAAGTGATTCAAATGCTCATTGTATATCATTGATTATATTCACTAAAAACTGGAATCATCTTAAGCATTTGTTAATAGAAATTTAGCTAAATAAATTAGAGTGCTTTTACATAATTGACTAGTAGTAAATCATTGAAAATTATTACAGATTTCTCCTGCTATCCAAAAATAGAGCATTCCTATTTTTAAGATTTGGAAGGTTATTTTGGAAGGCTATTACCATTAATTTATATGGAAATATTTTTGTTTCCCAGAACCCCCAAATAACCTGTGAAATCATACCAAATAGGAAGATTCTACTTTTTGATAGTGGAGGGAAATCTGTTTTAAGTTCATAGGTATTGACATGGAAATTTATTCACAATAGATGGTTGAGTGAATTAGGGAATTTATGAGCATTAAAAAACAATGAATATACTATGATTTTTATGTATGCTATGATACTGTGTTGTTGTGATTTTTATATTTTTATTTTTGTATTAATTCTGGATAAGTTAATGAACAGGATAGTATAAAGAGAATTACAGACAGATGCTTGTCAAATGATATAGTGATTATATCGGAATTTCAAGTGCTTTTACTTTTCTTGTTTAGGTTGTCTTTTACTGACTAATTATGATTTTATATCAAGCATATTTTTAAATCATAAAAAGTTAAGTTTCACTTTAAAGATTAGTTATATTTAATCTTTAGAGACTTAATTGTCATTCCATGTGCTTAGTTTATTTCCAGTGCATTTCCAATGTGACTGTAAGTCTCAAAAATTTAGAGAAATTAAAATCAATAAAATTATATATATATGTATTATGTGAACTTTGACTAGTAGAAAATTCATTTTGTATACACATTCAAAAATGACAACTTAGTCTTTATTAGGACAATCACAGTTACAATAATTCTAAGAATTCTATTTAAGAATTGGATATTACATGAGAAGCATTAAGTCAGTAAATTTAATAAGATAACTTTAGTAAAAATTAACCAACTCTGGAAAATCCTGCTAATTTTTAAACCATGGGTTTACCCCATAACTTAAAAACAGTGTCTATTGTATGTTTCTCAAGACAGGAAGAAGCAAATAATGACCCTCCAGTTGCAGCCAGCCTGCTGCCACTTTTTGTATGGTCAGAGAGCTAAAAATGACCATTATATTTAAATACCAAAAAAGTTAACAGAATATTTCATAAAAATCATAAGAAACTCAAATTTTAGTGTTCATATAGTTCCTGATTAGATCAATTCAACTGCTTTTTTCTGCACTTCTTGTCATATAGGTACTTATATAATATTTTGCATTTTGCCTTTTGATCCATAAGCCCCCAAATTTACCATCTAACCCTTTATGGGAAAGAAGAGCAGCCATGTACACAGGTTACCTGTGAATTCAGCAGCCCTGGGGTCTCTTCCTGCCGACTGAGGATGGCTGTAGGGAAAGGAGAGGTAGCGGATATTTTTGGTACCAGCCTATGGGTAACAAGTAGAAATCAAAAGCACAGTTAGCTACTAATGGTAGAGCTTTGTATGGCAAAGAAAGTGAGGGACACAAACCTACATTGCACCATCTTGTTTGGATTACTGACTATTACTTTAAAGAAAGTAGAGTCCTTTTATCTTCAATTTGTATGTCCTTTCCCCCTCTCATAATATAACAGACCATGGGAACCTCTGAGATTCGCTCCCATCATCCCATTAAGATTAGAGTAGGAATCAGCATCTACTCCAGACCTAAATTTCATCCAGAAGTCTCAGTAAAATTAGTTTGATGTGACTTCTTAGGGGATAGCTCAGGTGCACAGTGCACAGATATGAAGAGGTTCAAGAGTCTTCGCAAGAACAAATTCCTCCCTATAACTTCCTGGGAGACAAGTTAGCTTCCTAGAGCTGGGAGTTTGCTCCACAGATTCTCCTGGAATGTTCAGTACCTAACTACAATGGGAACTGGTCTAGACTCATCCCAGTAAGCATATTCCATCAATTGACCCAACCTGAAGGGCAGTTTACCTGTAAATTTCCCATTGACAGATGCCTCTTTGTTCCTAAAGTCCTAGACCCAGGCAGGGAATTATGTTGGGGTCCTTCGCATTCTGACTTTTGTATTTATCTGACATTGGGTGGTGGTTTTGTATAAATATTGATGGCTGTCATTCGAGGAGGCCCTGTATAGAGACTGACCCAGTTCTCAGGTGAGTCAGCTGTCCCCACCTTACCGGCTTTCCCCATGGCAGGCTGTGGCCTTTCCTCATGCTCTCTCGTAAAGTGTTCTGACGGCGAATCAGAATCTCTTTGGCCTGCTTCTCACTTGTTTGTGGTTTGAGGTTGTATTTGTTGTACGACAGAGTCTGCAGAAAGAATGGAATGTCAGATATGCAAGGACATCTCCAGTATAACTTTCATCCTCAAGAGGCTTGGAAATATCACCAACTAAGACAACGAGAGCAGGAGATCATCTGAAGATTTGCTTCAGGTACAGAGGAATAGTTGTGACCCCAAGAAGAGAGGTCTTGACTGAGGGTCTCCATGTCAGGACAGAGCTTTGGTAGGGCTGTTGCCTTCTGGCTGACAAGGCAGGGCTCTCCATCTCTGCTGTCACTGTTACCCCACAGTAGTCTTCCCTGAGGGTACCTTGGTTCCCTGTAACAAACTCTTCAGGTTGGATTTTTTGACTCTAGATCAGTGGTTGCTCAATGTTTGAACTTAATGGATCAGCAAAATATCAAAACTACTTTAGGAATTTCCATAAAGTTGCTGTTTTCAAATTTTTCCAATTAAAGCATCCAGTTAAAAACATCAACCAGTTGCTATTGTCACTATCAGTTTACAAAGGAACAGGTCTTTTAACCAAGATAGTAGGGAGGACAAGATCTTGGATAAAGAGTCCTTTAGATGAATCTATTTAGCTCTCTGAAAAATTTTGTTCTTGTCCTTACCCTAGGTAAGTGAAAACTTGTCTTGGACCATAAACTAACATTGACCTCATAAAGATGTTTGCAAAACACTTTAGTGGAATTTCTTCTCTTTCGTGCTCACTCAAGGCTACCAGTGAATACTCTTTCTACTGAGTCACGTCCCATTAGAGAACAGCATTGAAACTGCAGGTGCTATCCCTCTTGGTTAAGAGGATGCCTTAATAATGGTATTCAGTTCAACAATAATTAAGCACATTCTCTATATGCCAAGTGCACAGGATTAAAAAAATAAATTAAAATTAGGGTATTTTAGTTGAATGAAAGAGTCAAACAAATAAGCATTTGCTATTATGTGCTACAATAAGTCATACAATATTGTAGTCTACAGGGAATTAGAGAGAATGGGCAAAATCTTGAGTGAGAAAGCCGTATTGGCCTGATCACATCTCAAAAGATGAGTGTATGTTCCCTCCAGGAAGAGAGAAGACAGGAGCCACGAAACTACTTGGTGGGGAAGCAAGCGAGGCCGCTGGAGCAAATTTATCACAGGGATTTATAACAGAAGAATGAAGTACGCTATCCATAGTGTAGTGAGAGATAAAAACAGAGGTACAGGATCATTCAAGCCCAGTCCATGGATGACTGATTTAGAGAGGAGAGCCCATCTTCCAGGCCAGAGCTCCCTAGGGTACAGTATTCATTCCAAGGAATGCCACAATATAATCCCTGGTAGGAGAAAAGAAAATACCAACACTTCTGTTTCTTTTAATAAGAAAAAGATTTAGTTTATTATTACTTAATATTTGGATTGCTGATAAATCATCACTTGGTCACTATATGAAATAACCAAGCTTCCGTCAGAACAGAGAGGGGTATTTTGTAACAAGGGGCGGTTGACAACGTGTCCTCGTGAGTTTCACCATTTTTCATTTTATTGTTTCAGTTTTAGCTTACATACATGCAGTTAAACAGATTTGTGGTGTTGTGGGCCAACGGTCGAGTACCAGGCACCTTTTGAACTCTGACCCTCAGTAAGCTAGTTGACATTCTCGAAACCAGGAAGCTCTTAACTATTTACTTAAGGCAAAATAGGATAGTCTTACTGAAACAGTTTCAGTTGGAATGATTTGAAAGCCGCTGAATTTCCTCCAAGTGTGCGATGACTGATGCCGACCTATATTCCCCTAGCAGGTGCAGAACCCTTCACTGACACATGTACCTTAGTCACAGACTTATCTGAAACAGGAAGCCAGAAAACACTGATTTTCACAGGATCGTGTAAGTCTGGGGTGATGGAAAGTGCACTGGACAGGTGACTGGGAGATCTAAGTTTTAACATGGATTGGTTTGGAGTAGCTGTGACTAGATGATCTCTGCTGTCGTTTCATAAAGACTATGATTGATAACAGGCACCAAAACCAAGGTCCTCATGATGAATTCACTAATTATCATACTCAAGAATTGTCATAGACAAGTCTCAAACTTGAAAAAGACTTCTAATTAGAAGACACACATTTAAATATCATTTAACTATATTAAAGTTTCAGAAGAAGTCACCCATTGACCTCAGAAATGTTCTTATTATGCACTTTGGACCAGTTCCCAAGTGTTAATATAGACTTCATACCTTTTTCCAACATTGGAAAATAATATGCCTAATGTGTCTCCTTTCATTTAGGCTTTCAAAATTGCAGTTTCAATATTCTAATCTAAACCATCTTAATTTTCTAAGCTCTATTACTGTCATTCAGCTTGAGACAACTGACTATCATGGTGTCCCGGTATCATCTTTTTTGGTAGTTCAGTGGCTGAGGGCCACACATGTCCTTCTCTGGAGAGAGAGGGAGAACTGCTGGTTCTGGAAAGCACCAGGCTACAGGGCTAGGGCAGCCTGACCCCTAGGGCCAGCAACTGGATTTGCACTTCTTTTTTTTTTTTTAATACAACAGGTTCTAACTTTGCAGCAGAAACATAACAATTCACTTTCTGTTCTACAAACGAAGCAGAGAGAAATTGTTCAGCAAGAAAGCTGGTTTTGAGAGGACCATGTGAACAGGAACGGATTCCTGGAAGACTGCTTCCCAGGACAGGCAACAGAGACAATTCAGATTGCTCATACACACCCTTTGCCGAACTTGGTACATATTGTGTGTCAGAATGTTCCTCATGGACTCCACATCTTCGGGGGAAAGTCTTTTGGTTCCTTGGATCCTCTGGGCCCTGGAAACACCATTGTAGGAAAGCCAAGCATTATTCTTCCATCTTGACAACAGTGTCATGAAGGTGTCAAAATACTTGTGGAAAATTCTAGTTCCAGAATCCCTGTTTTCACATAATATTTCCTATAGTTTTAGTAAATTCATGTGACATGTCAGTACTGTGTCCAGATTTACAGTTTGAAAATGTGGTTTTTTTCATAACTTTTAAGTGGGAATTGTTCAAACTCATTTTTAAATTGAGACTTTAGGTGGTAAAAAAAAACAGATCTTATTTCCTCCATGTCTGTTATGAACACAGACACCATTGTGAAATATAATGAAAATTTATTATTCAAAAAATTTTGAAACATTCCATAAAATACAAACCAAATGTTTTACTCTTAGATTCAACATAAATAAAATTATTCAATCTGGGCTGACTGTTGGCTAAGTCTGTACTTGTCTCATCATGGACAGGTGATAAACACTTCATGACCAACACCTTCACACACCATATTTTAAGTAGTATTGACCTAAAAAGAGTATTAAAGATTGATACATACATTTGTGAGTATATTTATGTTGGAATGGTCCCTTTAGGGATTCTGTCTTGGACAAAAGAATTATTATAAGAAATCAGAATCCTATTTTACTAGGGAAATTTAACTTTTTCTCGCATGAAAGCCAGCCCATATCTGAGATCCCCAGCACTCTCTGAGACTCTAGAAGCAGCTGACTGCTCACTGTATCCACATTGACCAGTTCCCCACAGCTTCCTTCACCATGAGCTCCCCAATTAAAGGTTCAAGCCAAGTCACACCCAGGTTAGCAGTCAATGCCCAATTGTCCTCTAAGGATTTCAAAGCCATGACATTGCTCAGTGCAGAATTCTCAAATGACAAATATATTTGATTTCAATCATTTCAATCTCTTGGTAGTAATTTCTAAAAACGTTTTGTTGTATGAGTAATGCCTGCTCATAGTAGAACCAAACCACCTCCCTCCTCCAAAAAAAAAAAAGAAAGAAAAAGAAAAATGTCTTTCATTATCTCCCTTAGCATGCTGGTGTAAATGCATACTGAGTTTGGATTTTTTATTTTCTTGTTACAGCTCTACTAAAGGCATGGGGACACAGATACAATGATATCTAATTGCAAAGATCTTAAGAAATTAATCACAGAGATGAATAGCTATTAGTTTTGATACTGACCATTTTTCAAGGATTTTTTTTTTTAACCAAACTTTAGTAGTTCCATAAGAGCAAGAACATTTTGTAAGGAATGTACAATTGATAAAATATTTTAAAGGACTTGGCTTCTGGCTATCAGAGTATGCCGGGATTTATTCAGCAATGCTATCTGTAGAATGACCAATATTCTGCCTATAGTCACTGAAATCAGAGTTTCCATATCTCAGATTTGTAAATGTCAACATTATTGGTACTTAGTTACCACCCTTACTGATCTAAACATTGTTATCAGGGCATTTCAAGCTAACTGCTTAAGTGTCCTTCAAATAAAGTTTATGCTGATTTAAATACACCCCCACATTCCCACTATCTGAACATATGCCTTTATTATGGTGCATGTAATCTATTGCTAAGCAGGAACAACGGCTAATTAAATATTTTCTGTGTTCAAATAAGAAAAAAACCATTAAGTGGTAAAGAAAATGGTAAAGTGAAACTTGAGATAGCAGTAGATCTAAGTTGGCGCTCTCCCCAACTTGCAATTGACCACTTTAGAAGGAACAGACTTAATTAAGGTCCATTCAAGCTGCTGGTTGGATGAGTAATAAGGTGCCTAACGGCATTGCCTCTCACTGATCTGCACAGAGAAGCTACAGCTTTAAACCCACACAGAGGAATGATTAACTTGGGAGTGGTGATATCTGGCATTTTCTACATGCTACTTCACTAGCGAAATCATCCCTGAAAAGATCATATCATGAGCACAGAAAAGATGCAACCTTTTGCAAAACTGAATAATAATAATCTCTAGATCAAAAAAGTGAGATTGTAAACTGAAACACTCTCATCACTGGAACACTAATTCATTATCCATAAAAGAAATCTCTGTCACTATAAATAAAAGTGGTAGTTTCATGGTTATTAAAACCAAACTGGGAAAATATGAATCTAAATGTATTTGAATAAAAGGCTCACATTAATCTTAACTCAAAAAATTCAGATGTTACAATATTGTTCAAAAAGGGCCTCAGTTTTCTAAACACAGCAATCAGACACGAAATCTAGAAGATGTTATGTTCATGCCACAATATGAATTGCCAAAAGATCAAATACTATACCCTGATTCACTCAGAAGAATCCATCCTCTTTTAGCATCTTTATACAAGAAATTCTTGAGAGTTGCCTACTAAGATGATTGAAGGACATGTCCACAGAGTAAACAATGGTACCTGTCAGTTCTTCTATTTGTGTGATTGTCTTGTGTCTTTTTAGAATGGTTACCTGATGACATATATGTAGAACAAGTATGGAATGGCAGTGACAAGGCACTGGCTCTCCTTAATAAAATGCTCCATATGGGAGCAAAAGCAGCAAAATAATCTTCTTTGCAGAGTCTTTGGTTCAAAAATGCCTAAATACGAACTTATACCTGTCAATATGTGATCAAGAAAAAATTCATAAAGTACAATAAATTAAATGGTGCTTTAAAAAATTGACATATCAATACTTGGAGAGTGTTAAAATAGATTATTTTGAAGTTACATAGTTATAGTTTGTTGTGCCATAAATTTATAAGTATTTTAATCTCTATTTTTAATTAAATATTTTTTAAAGTTTGGACACCTTTAGTCAATTTGAATCTCTAACCTCTGATCTTTCTAAGTGAATTTCTAAGTAAAATTGAGGTGTCTCTATTTAAAATAATAATCAAAATACATAGTCTATTCTATAGGGTTGTTTTAAGGGCTAAATAAAATAATGTATGTAAAAGTAATGGAATTCCATAGAATCAGCGTTTTCTGTGCCATAAAGACAGCATCTTGGCGGTAGTCTCCTGAAAGTCACAGTTTGGAAATCCAAACCTCTTGTAGAACAATAGCTTAAAGTTCTAAAGAAAAAAATATATGTGCATTTTGTTGTTATCTCTCACAGAATAATAAAAAGCGAGCTGAGTACACACTTCTTTTTCCTATTATTGTATGAAGGTTTGTTTTTTAAGAAATTAGCTGCTTTGATCTTAAGAGAGGAATTCCTTTTTGCTTGACGTCCTACAGATTTCTGATGAGATCAAATAAATGCAATTTAAATACTAAACTTGTATTAAATATCAGTTTTAAAAATCTGTTCTCTCACCCTGGTTAGCTAACTGGTTTGGGCTATAGGAGGGAAAATGTTCTCTCTAATCTCTAAGATTCTCTTACGAGTGTTGAATCAATGTCTGAAAAAAACTTAACTCAATAGAAGGGGGCCCTCTAAATGCAACTGGTTTAAACATTGCCTTGAGGTCAGTAACTGGGCCGATTGTTTATAACCAATGCCGTGTAATACAGAGACTGAAAATATGTTTTAGCACATGCTAGACTGATTCTCATTTGAGATAAGCCTCCTACATTCCCAGACTGAGTACTCACATGACTAGTAAGCAAAACAACTAAGGAAGTTTTTAATGGTCTGCACTGCCTGACACGTGCAGCCCTCCTACCATGCACGTAGTTAACTCGCATTCATGCTACAGTGTTCAGGTCAACCATTTGGCTCTAATATGGTCTAGCGTGGCATTGTCAGTCTGTTAGTATATTCCCATTTTAGTACGAGAAGTTTTCTTATGTTATGCAATGGGTAGCCCCAAGATAAACAAACAAACCACAAAGACAATCTTGCTGAAAAAATAAGGCAGAAGGCTTTTCTGTTTATACCGAGACCCCTTCTGGGACATTAGTTTAGATCTTTTCCCAGGCCATGTGAGAAAAAGGATTGTGTTTCTGATTCATTAACAAGTAAGGTACAAGAAATAACACTCAGGCATTAGTGACATTTTATTGCTATCTATTCTTAGCTCTTCTCTCAGCTTGCTTTTCAAAAATGGGAATGTAATTAAAGCTCATGACCAGGTGTCTCTACCTGCTGAAGATACAAGATGAAGGGGCTAGTGTTCCTATGTTCCATGTTGTGACTAATTTGACCAATTTCTAAATTAGTTTTTGGAAGAAAACAGTATCTTGAGGGGCTGTGATACAACTCTCTTGAGATTAAAGGAGTTCTTATTAAATGTCAGTGAGTTAAAGCAGCTTGAACAAAAATTTTGTTGTGCTCTGGTGGCTTACTGGTTAAGTCTGTTGGTGCAGCCCATGTACATTCCACAGACCTGGGTTCGCAATCCAGAGCCTGGGGAAACAATCAGGATGAACAACCAAATAAAAGGCTTCTTTCTCATCTCTCTTCTCTGCGCGCTTCTGCTCACCTTCAGGCCTGCTTGTACCTTTCCTTTAAAACAAAAATTAGCCAGTTCTTGGAAAAGTGGCTTTCAAGATGCTCCACCAGAGTTGGAGTTCTCGGCTTCAAAAAAGTCACCTTGCAGTGATGGATTTAGGAACCATTCTTACCCCACCATATACAACCACCTCCACCCCACCCCCTAAGACCCTCTGTTTTTATAGGAAGTCAGTCTCCCTACTCCTATTCTAGACGGAGCTCACGTAGACTCAAGGTAAAACTCACAATCTCATAGATCTTTTCCTTAGACACACTTAGAAAAATAATTTTTAAATAGGTCACCAGTCACCTCCACCTCTCGCTGCCTCCACTCATCCCCAAGTCAAGTAAGAATCAGGAGCCTATCCCAGTCTATCCTCAACAAGAAAAGAAATGAGTTAAGGGGAAATTCATTTATAGGAACAGCAAGACCCAATGAGCAGGGCTTAGAGGGTAGATATTTCTAATCAGGAAGAAAAAAGGAAAGTATTCTAAAATACACTGTGATTTTATAAATTCATTTGCCCCTCCTTAAACTGTTGTGTAACTATAGGTAGGCAATTTTTGTTGGAAAGCAACTTTCTGAAGCTAGGTGAATTATCTTTTTTCATGATTCCTTCTTGTATTTCTGTCTCTTCACTCAGTTTTATCTCTAAATGGAGCAATGAGTTAGTGTCCCCTGGAATTCTGGCAATGAAGGTCTAGATCAAGGAGCAGGTATGACTTACTGATTAGGTGTGGACAAGGCTGTAGAACTCAGTATCCCAGTCTCTGCCATCTCAATAGCTTGCTTCATTTCTAGCTTCTTGTACAAAGAAACAATGCTTGATTTTGGCATATTCGTTCTGATTAGGATTTTCCGTAAATATCTGTGATCAAACTTCTTAAACCTAAAAAAGAAAGCCAACATTTTAGAAATATTTAATCCTTGTGCACATTATGCAAGTATGTATTTTTTTTCCTAAAACTTCACCAACCAATAGACAACCACTTCATATTATTTTGAGGAACACCAGGTCAGTGCCTGGAATTCAGAGCCTTTGAAAATATATTTTGAAATCAGAATTTATGCATCACTTAATAAAATAAAGAAATAATGGCCTATTGGCCTGAATACATTGAACATCAAGTAAACAAAAGGAAGGGACAGCTGTAATCAGGGCAAAATGTGTGCCTAAGTGGGGAGCGGGGGAGGCCCAGCCCAACCCAGCTCCAATTGTAAGGAAGAAATGAGGGGGCTGAGGCTTTTGAACAAATGTTCCATTCTAATAGCCTCTTACAGTGGCAGCTGCACTTAACAGTAATGCTGGTCTATTCAAGCAAAACCCAATAAGTTTAAATGGCCCGGCAGTTACAGTAGTTTTACCCTATTATGCTGCAGATCATTTTGAATCCTGCCAATTAAGGGGGGAGATGCAGGGAACCCACATATGTTCTAACTGTCTAAATGATGGAGACGCTGAATAGACTAGATGCTTGCGGCTGCAGACTATTATAGTAAACCCCTGGCTGGCCCATTATACTGAGCAACTCGTATGGTATGGTGCTTTCAGAATTGACCATTTGTTTCGAGTTGGAATTTTCAACACTTGCAATCAATTTACATTCAAAGAGTAATTTGTCTGCCTGCTTTCTCTTCTGGGAGGAACATAACTCCCTAAGCTACTGGTTTATTATCTGGTGATTCGTTTCCTGGTCTGTGGGGTAGATGAAGTCTGTCAGTCAAGTCCCCTCTAGGTTTAGCAGGCTGTGTTTCCGTGAGCATTGATGACCTGTGTTTGGTTCATACCTGGTCAACTCCTGCTCCAAATAGGTCACCTCTGAGTCTTCTAGTGTTCAACTCTTCTTTATGAGAACCTATTGTTCCTGCTTATTCCTCAACCCACTGTAGTCAGCTCTCCAACTATCACAACTTCACTGACACTCTCCAGAGGGAGCTCATTCTGACTTTGTTTTGTTTAAGGCCAGTGGTTGCATCATCCTTGCCTATTTGCCCCTTGGCATCTCCTGATAGGTTGATGGATCATTTATCCACTTCCCTCCATCCAAATTTGCCCTGCTCCCTTCCAGCTTCTTTAACAACTTCTTCTGAACGTCTTCTACCTTTCCTTTTCCTTACCTGACCCATCAAAGCAGAAGTTTCTCGGAGTCCTGTCCTGAAATTTCTCCTCTTCACATCTTGTGGTGATTTATCCATGCCCTTGACTTTAGTTACAAACACTCACTGACAACTCACTACCTATAGCTCCAACCCTGACCATTCTCCTGAACTTGAGACTAAATTTCAAAAGGTGACTGAGACATAATGTCAAACAAAATCTATTACTTAATTCTAAACATTCTTCTATAGTCGATATGATTAACCATGGCATTGTTTTCTTGCTAGGCTCCCTCTATGGAAATCTGTGAGTTGCTCTTCTTTTCCTTTTCCTTATCATCCTCTCCCCACACCAATCACTATGTCTATCTCAGAAATACTTCAGTATCATTCTGTTAACTGCTTATCCCTACTGCTTCAAAACTCTGGTTCATTAAGAACAGGAGATAATGAAAGTCAGACCTGAATTCAAATCAAGGTTCCACTGTTGACTAGATAAACTAACTTCTTGGAGTGATTTCCTCTTTTTTTTTTTTTTTAAACGAAAACAATAGCAGTAACACAGGACTGTTTATGAGAAATACTGAGCATAGTACCCAGAGTTCATTTTATGCTTACCAGTTGATAGTTGTTTAAAATAAACGGCAACATTTATGTGAAAATGCCCTTAAAAATCTTCTTCATCTGGCTTCCACACCACTGTTGTTTTCCTTCTAAGAGCTAAGTATGGTTATGCTACTCTATTTGAAAGTCCTTCCATATGAGTTTTAAAGATCAACTAGAATTGTGTAGTGTTAATGGTATACAGCTCTTTAACATTGCACCATGAAAGTGTGTCTCAGTTTTTCCAACCGCTTATCTCACAATGTCACACTCTATCTCAGAACATGCTATGTTCTTTTTTGCTTCTGAGTATTAATAGATGGCTGTTGATGCTATTTCAAATAGTTTCACTCTTCTTTTCCTGAAAAACTACATAATTATTTTCAAAACTTACTCCCATCTCTTTATTATTACATTCTGTACACTTTTCTCTCTTACGGCATATGCCATACTGATCATAATTATTTGTTCAAGTTCTTGTCTTTATCTTCCCCTCAAATAGAATAATATTAAATCATTTTCATTAAGAGAACATGAATTTGCACTTAAATAAAGGAAAAACCCATGATCTAAATTCTAGATCAGTAGATTTTCACATAATTTAAATTCAAAGCTAACACTACGAGAACTGCTAAAAACCATTCTTTCTATCTCATAAAAAAGAATCCACCCTTAGCTTCACATTTAGGTGCAAACATCCCCACAAAAATCCAGTCTTTTGAAGGTATAGTCTCTCTTTGTATCAACAACATCCATGTGTTTGAGGTCTAGAAGACGTCTTAGGAATTTTCTTCCACTTGGTTTACTTAACTAGTGCTAACTCCTACATCCTCTTAACAGGTTTGTATAACTCCACATTCTCATCTTCTTCATCCTCGATGTGACATAATTAAGAAATACGGTTGTAGACTAAATCCAGGAAAAGGATAAAATGTGAGGCCTGGTAAAAATGACTCTGGCATTCTTGTAGACTCATGATGTGGGAAGGGGGCGTCAAGGTCTTCCATTGACTGTAATCTCTCCCACAATGGAGAACACTTTTCATCTTTTTCTCTGGACCCTGATAAGTCACCAAATTCCCTTGGTAGCATTAGTAATTCACTCATTTTATGGTTGAGTTTCTCTTGTCATCAGAAATCTTGCCCGTGTTTTAAACTTAAGTGTGACTGCTCTAATTTCCATCCATCAGTTGTACTAATTCTCTCTAAAGCAACCCAAACCATCTGTGACTTCCTCTACCTCTCCTGCTTTGAACAAGCATATCCAGGTTCAAAATTCCAAGGACTTCCTGTATGGCATGGCTCCCAGGCTCTTCATCTTTCTGTTTCCTTTCCTCTCAGTTCTTTCTAGTTTTGTGCTCAGCTTCTGATGTAATCTGTGGAGGATCCCCCATGCCAAAAACATCCATCTGAGGTAGGGAAACCCTCAGCCTCCTTACTTGTCTCTCACTTGATAGTGGCTCCATTGTCCGCAGACATCTTCAATTCCAGCTTTCAAGTGATCCATTAGCTACCAAACCAAAGACAAGAAAGGGATTACTGACAAAATATTAATTCTAAAGGACACAATGGGAAAGCTAACACACATTGGAAAACAAAGGGACTAATTTCCTGAAGCACATTATCTTTTCTATCACTTTGTTCATGTAACTGAAACATATATGCCTTTCATAGTAATTCAGATTAGTTTCATGATTCAAAGACTAGATAAATACCTCAATAGTACATGTAATTTGCAGTGAAAACAGGGTGGCTTCCATTTGCTCTGAATAATGTTTTTCTAGCAGAATCTAGGAAATTTCTCTTTATCAAAATAAAAATAATAATAATTGTTACTTCACATTGAAAAAGAAAAGAACAGGCTATAATTTCTGAAAATATATTTTTTCCTTGTCCTGGGAGGTAGCTTCCTTAGGTTGTGGTTCATACTGGACCCCATAATACTCTAAGGTCAAGGGGAGCACTCTTTCTCTCTCTGTGGTCGACTAGCTCTGAGATGACAAGGGAACAACGGAGGGTCTTAGTTATCACTAAAAGTAAAGAAAGGAGGAAATTCTTTGTATTCCTTGCTCATTTTGAGTCCTCCCAAGAAGGGAAAGAATAATCATGCCTAATGACTCTTCTCTGCTCCTGGACTTCAACTTGGAACTCTCCTTCTTCTTTAGCATGTGGGAAGTCTCCTTCCTTTAGAGACTCTTCTGCCTTGGAAGTCAAAGCAGAGGCAGACCTTTCAAAGCAACCCAGACAATGATATCACAGGTGGTTCTTGATGAAGCCTTGATTTATTAGACTACTCTGTCCAATATGGTCTTTATCCTGAGGAGGTGGTGCTTAGGACCAGGGCTGTGTCTGACAGCAGGAGTCCACTTATCCTAACAACTTAGGTGAATCAACTCCATGATGGATGGAATTGGTCCCTTTAAGTCTTTAGAAATCAGTTCCCTAAAATTGGGGATTTCAGCATCCAAGGTCATGCATCTCCAGGGACAGTTCATTTCATCCACATGGTGTTTACATGCTTACATGCTACAGATAAATTAAACTAGACTTAACACTTATCCCTAATTGACAGCTGTCTTTCTGTGTGTGCAGGGTCTATTCCTGTAGATAGGTTTGGGGATCTAATAACAAAGTAAAGGAAGAATTCCTCAAGGTAGGAGTAACAGGTCTGATGAGGACCATGGGCCCCCTGGAGGATGCAGGTTTAGGAAAAAGGTATAAATAAAAAGCTGTCACCTATCAATCGAATGGGAATGGAGAGGAGATTTCGAGGAAAGAGAAACTGAGGGTGAGCTCAGTTATATTTATTGAAAGTTTCATATTTGCTGAAAATATAATTCTGTAGTCATTCTATTATAATAACACACTGCAGTGATATTTATATTTAGTCTCATTTTTTCTGATCATTTTGTCTCATTATTTATGTTTCACCATTGAAGGCAATTATGCTACATTTATTTTATACAAATTGTTTATAGGAATTTAGGGGGGTCACAATCTTTTCAAAATTTATAAATTAGTCTGAAACTAACTTAAAGTTTTAGACATTGAAGTCTATACTGGTTATTAAATTTATTTTCAAAATAGATTAAAGTGCTGAATTAATGCTAAAATACATAACTGATGCCTTCTACAAATAATTATAGCTGCTTGTCTATGGCCAATAATTGTAACTTCTTTGGAGGAAAAAAAAAGTAAATAAGGGTGAAATATCCAAATTCTATATTCTTAGTTACATTATCTTATTTCTCAAAATAATGAATAGAAGGAATAGTCAAATCTTCAATTTGACTAAAGCAGTATCTTTTTTTAAATGTTCACTTCATATTCTCATCTACTAAAGATTTTCAAGAGGTCTTAAATTTTTTTGATTTAGGTTTCCTGGAATTCGAATCACTTTATTTCATCTGGTTTCTTTTATCACTGAATTCAGAACTGATTTTGAAAAGCTACATCCATTTCTCCAGTATTAGAATAATGAGCTTTCAATGGTGAAGGAAACCTAAATATTACCTGGATCAATAATCTCCTCATAGTTTGAATCTCTTGTGTAGAAATTATGCCAAGATTTCTCACCAATCCTCACTTGCAGATAATCATATTAGCTTTGGATATGCCATACAAGAAACATCTGTCAGACTACTCTTTATTAACTGAACTGATTTCTCACTAAATCTCTTCCATACATTCATTCTCATTTCTATCCTTGGAGCTTTGGAACCATACAGAATGGTTTCCCTTCAATATCATGTTGAAATTAGACAGAAATCATACTCAAATTCATTCATATATTTCTTAGTGAGGGTTTTCATCAAAAACTTTCAGTAGGTCCTATGTGCAGAAGCAGTAAAAATCTTTACCTCTTCCTAATTAAAAGTTCATAATCACTTTGGAAGTAAGTCAGACCACTTGAACATCAGTCACTATGACAGTTTTTTAAAGTATCAGCTTTACTGAGTTAGTCACCAACTCTTTTAGCACTGATCTAGATGCTGCTGTGAAAGTATTTTGTGAATTTGATTCAAGTCAATCAGTTTTCTTTTTGCAAAGGAGATTAGCCTACAGAATCTGAGTGGGTCTGTTTAGATTAGTTGCAAAATCTGGAGTAAATCAGAAGTTTCTCTGATAAAGAAGAAATTTCACCTCTGTATAGCAACTGCAGCTCATGTTGAGGGTTCCAGCCCATGCTTCTTGATGATACAGCCTATAGATTTTGAACTTGTCTAGCCAGTTCCTAAAATGGGTAAGCAAATCCCTTGCAACAGAACTCTTAATATACTACTCCTACTAGTTTTCCTTTTCTATTGAACCCTTATATAAACAATGCCAGCTTGACTTCAAAAGAAAAGACAAAATGGAAGAATTGTGAACTGCCCCTCATCCGCCCAAATTCTACAGGCAAGAAACAGACTCGTTAAACTATAGAGCCACTGACACATGCTACCTTTCATGAAAAAGGAAGTGCAATTCAGGGTTGTGTTGAATCATAGAGGAATAACCTCAGGGATTAAAACTAAACAGTCTTCCCAAATGGACCTGGAAATATGTTCGGAGTCTAAACCCTATTTTCCCTTCCATTTTCTACCCTTTTTGAAAGGGACTAAATAAAATTATTATTCTAAGACAGTCGTACCAGTGTGTTTTGGGAACTGATAACTTGATTCTTGAGTTTCACAGGTTCAGAGTTGACAGGAGCTTTGCCTCTAGAAGGATTATACCCAGAACTTCACTATTCTTGATCTAGATGATTGAGATGATGAGAATGGGGTCTTTTGAACTGATAAGATTTAGATAATATTTTGGACTTTAAGTTGATACTGTAATGGATTGAGTCTTTCGGGATGTTGGCTAGGGTGACTATATTTTTCACGTGGAACAGACATGAATCTTTGAGAGGCAGAGGGAAGACTGTGATTGGTATAATAATGCTCCCCAAAGATAGTTTATGTACTAATCCCCAGAACTTGTAAATATATAAGCTTATAGGCAGAGGAGAATTAAAATAGAATTAAGGTTGCTAATTGGCTGACCTTAAGTTTGTGAAAATATCCTTAACTATCCACATGGGCTCACTGTTATCATAAAGGTCTTTAACTGTGGAATAAGCAGGTAGAAGAGTCAATATTAGAATGATTCATCATGAGAAAGATCTGGTCAGCCATCGCTGGCTTTGAAAATGGAAAGGGGCCATGAGATAAGGAATGTCAGTAGTCACTAGAAGCTGGAAGAGGGAAGGAAACTGATTCTTCGTTAAAGCTTCCAGAAGAAATACAACCCTGAAACATCTAATTTTAAGACACTGAAACTTATTTTGAAAGCCTGACCTCCAGAGCTATTAAACAATAATTTTATACTTTTATAAGTCACTACATTTACGGTAATTTCCCACAGTAACGCATAGGAAACTAAAACAGTTGCTCTTGGTGGCGCTAGAAAAGAAAGATACCATGTCTAATGACTTGTACACATGTCTCATCAAAGTTCTAGATTCTCTCAAGGTAATAAATGGGGAACATCTGATATATTCATTGAATATGAAAAAGAGATAACTTACACGAATATGAAGTTCTTCATTGATGGATTCTTTTTTATTGGTTTTTTTAACATCCAAGTACCTGACCAGAGGGCCAATTGTGATTCCCTAAATCATAAATAATAAAATAAAGGATTTTTTGCAGTGAAAATCATCAATATCAAGAGAAAATCTTTTTGAAAGACTATTAGAACTTTCCATTTTTATGTGTTTGTTTTGTACTAGCTTCCCTTGGATTAATACTCATGTCTAGTTTTTTTCATAATTATCATAAAAACAGGCATTCTATCTATATTTTAAAGCAGGATTTAGTTATGTACTTAAATTAATCTTTCATTAATATGCTGATAACTCCAGCTAAAAGTAAAACCCAAGCTATCTAGTGCTAATTGGAATCCATTTTCAGCAATATATAGACGAGTAACTATCATTCACCTGTATAGCTCAAGAACACTTTGATTAATATTTTTATTGATTAGAAGGCTACATATCTTAGAGATTAAAGGATGGCAACAAACATAATTTAGAAGTGTTGTGGCATTTAGTTTGGGTATTGATCACATGTTTAAAAATCATAAAATTCTTCATTTTTTTATTATACAGATACAATACGTAGTCCTTAAAGAATCTACTTATTTCAAATATGAAAGAAAAATACCAACCTGAATAAATGCAGTAAAATATATAACTACTAGAGTAGCAGTGACAAACATGTTCTTCCTAGGAAAAAGAGACAGAGGAAGCAAAAATGCAAGTGAAAAACTTCCAGCTCCTCGAACACCACTGTAGAAAATTATGCACTGGTCCTTGATGGAGAAGGGGAAAGTCCGAAACTGGTTACTGACATAGAAGAGGGCAAATACGCCTAGAAAGGGGGAAATACGTGTTAGAGAAGAGGGTCATGGAGTCATAGAGACACAGCTCCAGTGAACCCAAGTCATAAGCACATGCCCTCAAAACAAGGCAACTAATTTCATTACATCAATGACTGTCCATCCTTCACAGAATATTTCACAAAATTTGTCATTTTTTGGCAAGTTGTAAGACAGGAGTGCCTCAAGATGAAAGTCTTCTTTGGTAGTACGCATGTGTGGGGTGTGTGTGGGTGTGTGTTTAAAGTAATAAATTTTAACACTTGATAAAAGAAGTAGCATATATTTTCTCATCTGTTCGTAACGTTTCTCTGCCTTTCAAAACTAGGTCAAGCAGAGGCATTACTCAGGGGATAATTTTTTTTTTCAATTCGTATTCTCATTAGGCAAACAAAGAAAGTGTGTGATTTTACACATGAGAAGAACCATCTCAATGACTGTGGTCTCTGCAGGGTTAGCAAATCTTTTTGGTTAATTTGGGTCTCCTTGAGGTTCAATGCAAAAAACACAAGAACTTGGCAAGGATGCAAAGTGGGGCTTCTTATTATCAGTAAGTGGAGGATGGAAAGCTGCTGTTTTCTACCACACTGATCTTCTATTACCAAGTGATCCACATGACCTAGCTTCCAGCAGGGTGGTGGTTCTTAGTGGGAAAAATCCCTTCACTAAACTTCTGACTAATTAAAGAGGTTTCACTGTAGGATAATAAAATCTCAGTCACCTCCTGTGACTTCTAATTACACAAACTTCACAGCAAGCACCCTTTGATAATAGCACATTGATAGACGAGAGACTATAAAATAAATTTTTTTTCCAGTTCCGTTTGTTTGCCCTGGCCCCTCTGCCTACCAGTCATATGACCTCAGGCTAAGTTCTTAACCTTGTCATGTACTCAGTCTCTTCATCTGCCTAATGGAAATAATGATGGTATTTACCTCAGGAGGTGGATATAAAGTGAAAATAAATTTATTATCTATAAATAATATAAAACAAGTCCTTCCTTATATGATACCAGCTTTTGTGAGTATGAAGTATTAGCTTTGATGATCAGGCTGAGATGAGAATAGACTGGGAGCAAGAGGACTGAATTTTGACTTCTGACTCTGTCTCTCACTGTTACATGACCAAGTAAGTCATTTTCTTGGTGACTGCGCCATCAGCTCCCTCAGCTATAAATGAAGGTATTAAGCTGAATAGTCACTGATGGTCAACAGTGTTGATGTATCCACAGTATTAATCGTCTCTTAGAGGGTTTCTATTTGATGGTTGTGCTGAAGCTCTGTAATTTCACTTCTTTTGACATTGGCTCTAGTACCCTGCAGAGTCCTATAGTGTGAGAAACTAAGAAATATGTCCACATCACCATTTTGTGGTTGATAAAGGACGATTTTGAATAGTTAAATGCCTTTCCAAGGTCAAATAACTAGTTAGAAATAGTGCCAGGAAATGATGTGAGATTGCAACTTTATGTCACAGTTTTCATAATTATTTTTCACCCAGGAACCCAACAAGCATATATTTGAGAGTTAGTTTATGAATATTTTAATATTTCTTCATTATTGTTATTCTTTCCTAAATCCTAAAACCCATCTTAAATTAATTTAGAATTGATACGTTCAAGATAATTTCTCAGCTTTTCTCCTAAATTCTCTCTGAGGACCTAGATTGAAAATATTGATTAAAGTCCACTTAAAAATGCTTCAAATACTGGTTGAGATCATTTTAAAATATGATTACTTCTAATTAAAAGGCAACACTTATCTTGTAGTTTAATATTTTATGTTCTTTCTCACTCCAAAAACATAAAAATACAGGATAAATTAGCAGTCATAGTGAAGACATTTCCTTTTCCAAAATTAGACATCTTTTGTAGGAGCAATGCCAGTGCATTACAGAATTATCGTCACTAATTAGCACTAAGCTCTTATTAAAAAAAAGGATTCACTTCCTGGTCCTTGGCTTTCTATACATCACATTCAATCCTCAGCTAAAACCGCCTGTACTATTTAGGGGAATCTTTTTCAACAGTACCTGCCTTACATAGACTACATTTTGTGAGATCTCACTTTCTCTGTAACCAAAGTGTAAATGCCCACAATTTATAATCTATATTGAATTTGAGGTGCAAGCAGCAAAAAATTGGCAAATAAGTAAAGAGACAAGGATACATTTACTGCGCTATATTTAAAAGTGTAAATGTGAAAGTTCTGCTTTCAATTAAATAATAAAAAAAAAAAAAACCATGACCTAGCGACAACAAAACACCTCTTTGCTGAATCCTGGCTTCAATGCAGAACCTTATCGGCCATGAATTACTTTGAACTGATTGAAAGAGCAAATATAACACATTCCGGTCACTCCAAGGTGCCTATCTTCTCCTAACCAGTAAAGCCAGTTAGCATCATTGCATGACTTTCACTATTACATTGTGGAAAGGAGTAAGACAAATAAAAATAGAAGCATGCGGGAGACTCCTGGGCCCCCACATCTCTTACTGATGGCTCGCCAGATCTGGCAGAAGGCCAGGGTGAAGCAGATGAAGGCCCAGTTCCACTCATGGTTCTTGCCCACAGTGGACACTCCCATGAAGATGAAGATCAGGGTCTCGCTCACACTGCTCAGCATCTTCATGAAATACTTGATGGTGGTGTAGGATGTCTGAGATACATTTTCTTCTACATACTTTTTCATTGTTACAGCACAGGCTGTGATTCTGCAAAAGGAGCAGAGTTTCAGAGAAGCCATGAGATGTGACTCTTCCACCAAAATCCTCCCTATTGCTGCAGATTTTTCCACAGACTTCTTTTCCTTCTTTCACTTCTCCTTCTCTAAGAGGTTTGCACAAGTTGAATATGCAGGCAAAGATAGTCAGGGGTGATTTTCCCACCCCAAAATGGCATGCAATGGCAGAAATGTTTCTATCTTGCCATCCCTCATCAAGAACTGTCAGCCCCATTTCATATACTCTACTTCATTCTGCCTTAAACACCCCCACCCAAAATCTAATGCAGTTACCTAGAAAGAATGACTTAGCAAGACCTCTAATTTCCTCCAACTAACCAAAATTTCTTACAAATTAATGAGATTTTTTTTTTTCATTTAGAATATTCCAGAGCCACTTAGTAAGTCTGGGGTGGGATGTAGATGGTTTTTGCCTTGTTTTAGTAATTCTGTTCACTCTTATGGTGGGAAAGTGATCAGGTGCCTAGATTTTACAGTACTATGTCTTATTAAGATGGTATAGCTATACAATGAAATGAAGTAATTTTGCCTGAGCAGTTGTGCATGAAGATAACATCACAGAGAAAAGAGTGACTAGATATAATAAGCTAAACTAAGAAGCTTCATTCTAAAACCCACACAGAGATTAATGTTTCAAAAATATTTACATAAGGAAAAAGAAATCTGGATTTCCCCTTTTGTCTCCTCTCCCTAGTTTCATTCCACACTGAAGATCCTAGAGTTGTGACTCTGTTGAAGGAAAATAGCAGAATTCAGGAATGACAGGAATGACATTCCCTCATGGCATACTTCCCTCTTAATCTTAAAATAATTAATTTTTCAATAAAGAAATTGATACAACTCCTGAGATGAGATTCTAACCTTGAATTTCTCCCAGCTCGTCCCTGAATCAGCTTTTCTGAGTATTCTAAATTTACCTTTAAAGTATTCTATTCTCCTCAGGTAATCCACAGGAAAAGAGAAAATGCAAATACTGGAGAGAACATTTGTTTGGCAAAGGACTTGAATCAGATTTTACAGAAATGTAAGAAACCTGAGTCCTCCAACACCTTTGAGGATCAGCAATTAGAAGTTAAGACATTTCTAGATGATGGTCCACAAGAAGTGGTCTTAAATTCCCCTAGGACCTCTTTGGCTTGTACTTACGCCAGGATGCCGGAGAGATAGAGCGTCTCAGCAGCTAAGTAAGACAAATAGCTGAACATGAAGACGATGAGTGGTTCAATTGCAGAGATGTTCTGAGTGAAGCGTGTGATAAATGCAGAAATGAATCCAAAAATGACTCCAAAAAATACTCCCCCAACTCCCACAATAATGAATCGAGCACATCCAGCCAAAATGTCAACAGGTTCTATAGCTTCAAATTTATGCATCTTTGTGAAGGCAATTAGTATGTTATATAAGACCTAGACAAAAAGAAACAGAAACATGAATTTGAAATTAGAAACATCTTACACAAAACTCTTAACTTTGTGTCTAGTTAAATAATATACAATAAGTTAAAGGACAAATAAATAGCAATATGGATGCCTAAATTGTAAATGCATTCTAAATTAGTTTAAATGTATCCATTTTCACCAAAAAAGAAGTCACTTTCACAGCTTTCAATCACTGACCACCTATTAGGTGCCAATTTCTTTGCTAGGCTCTCGGTATCCTTTCTTTTCTCTGTGCCCAGAAAGCACCATTCAATATGGGTTCTGTAATAAGCAATGAAATTTCTTTAAGTATTTTTCCTTTAATGTGAGACCATGCTGACCTCCCTCCATAGAGGGACCTTGCAGGAATAACAGGCTTCTGATAAATTCCGGTGAGTCCTGGGGAAGAGTCAACTATGCTTCCAAGTGTATTCTTCTTTGAAGACTGTCCCTCAGAGCTAGGGTACCACAGGAGTGCTTCCTTATATCTTATTGCTATTCCTTGATTAGAATTAAGAATTTTAATATTCAAATTTCTATTTAACTTACTGTGTGTTTTTTCTTTCCTGACTGGCTGTTGCCACTTAATTTTCCATACATATCATCTCATTAAATTATCCCACACAATGCTAGGCCATGCCACACACATTCCAAATTGGACTTCTATTGCTGTACTTCTTTCCATATTTAAAGAAGCCTCAGTAATGCATTTATCTCTATTTCATATCAGTTGGCAGACCAGAACTTAGACTCAAGTTCCGAAAAGTGACAGCTGCACTGGTTAATGAGACACATAAAACAAGTGACATCGGGTCTCCGCAGATAAGGAAGACCTTTGAGAATATCAGACCCTGAAGACATAGCACACATCTGCTAGCCTTTGTTTGCTTATGCCAGCAAAAGTGAAAAAATCAGAGAAAGGGCAGAAACCAGCACTCAGGGAAACTCGACGACCTGACTGTACTCTAGAGTGGTCTGCAGACCTCCAGAAGGATCAAGCCAACCCCCCACCCATCCCCTCTGCCGCCTTGAAGTCAGCTTTCATCTAACCTCCGGACAAAATTCCTCACTCTGCAACCTGCCAGACTTTTATAGACCTGAGCCTCCTGTGTCATTCTGACTTCTCAGTCCCCGATTTCTGCCCCAGGTGTCCCTACAGCTTTTGGATTCTGGCTTTGGTTTCACCCTCAGAGCTTACGAGAACTGATTGCTACCCTGTGTGCACTTTGCCCCTTCACTCCTGGTCTATACCTTGCAGACAGTTGTGGTCATTCCTGCTCCAGGGTCCTATTCAGGCAAAATCCTCCAGATCTGCTCTGTGCATAACCTCTGCTGATTCCCTATGACATCACCTTTCTGATAAAGGAGTGTTTTTTCCACAGACAGTTTGGCAATGGTCTGCAGGCTGGCTTCCTATTATGTTCATAATCATAGTTAGGATGCATTTAAAACAAAGCCCCACTTCATCTCATTTGCACTCTTCTAAAGGAGTGCCTACCATTTGTTAAATGAGGTTTTTCTCAAGTGACAGATGGAAGCAGAAGAAGCATCTGGTCTGTGGGGGGGGGGGGGAGCATCTTTGCTCATGGGTGCCCTGGAGTCACCATGCAAACCACTCATGTATAATGTTTCGCTATCCATTTATGTGTGGATTTTTAAAAAATACACAGTAAAACATGGCTTTTGGCTTTGAACTGTGCATTGACCATCCATCATTCTTTAAAGTAGTAGCTCAGGTGTCACCAGTCTTCAACTACAATGCTAATGAACTTCTGTCATGGAGGAGACCAGGCATAGAAAGAGCATATGGTGACCCCTCTGCTCATAAGTTCATGGTCCACCCACTTCACCCCAATGTAATATGCCACGTCTCCTTTTCATGATAGTTTCCTAGGGTGGGTGTAACAAATTACTCCAAACTGGGTAACTTCATTCCATAAAGATTTAATTTTTCACTGGTAGGGAGGTTGAAGACAGGAATCAGGTATTGATTGGGCCATGATTACTCTAAAGGTGCTTCTGTCTTGTGTCGGGTGGCCGTTGGCCACCCCTGGATTGTGGACATATCACTCCAATCTCTGCCATTGTCTTCACATGGTCCTCTCTGTATGTCTCCTCTGGGTTGCCTTCTTATAAGAGCACCATTGATTGGATTTGGGGCCTATCTTATTGATTGAGAGCTTATATTAGCTAATCATATCTGCAATAAACTATTTCTAAATAAGATTCCATCTTGAGGTTCTTGGTGAAAATAAATTTTGAGGAGGTGTTATTCAACCCAGTACAGCTTCTATTTATCTTTATTTATTTTTTGTATTAATTTTTATATTTTTATATTAATTTTTATAAATATTCTATTTATCTATTTATCTTACCATGGAATCAGTTTGTATCATAGATGAGCAGAGTTTAGTTATATACATCTCAGAGCACAAATCATTTCATTTTGAATTTCACTAAGTCCTCCTCTGTGACTTTACTCCAAAAGACTCAATTATATCTCTTTAGAAAACCTGGAATGTGTGTTTTAAGTGTCTGAAGTACTTTGCAGTTTTTAATGAATTAGCAGTCAGTAACCAACAGCTTGGTTAGATAGGAAAATGTAGACAGAGAGTTATAAACAGTCTTGCTTCCTCCCCCAAAGAGATGTTCCTAGTACATTGTGAGAAGGAAAAGAGGTTGGAGAAGGTTAAAAAAAAAAAAAAAAAAGAACCAGAAAGCTTGATGCAAATAGGTTGAAGCAAGGACACACATATACACACACTCACACACTCATACTCACACACACTCTCACACCATGAGCAATGCAAATTTTGGAAATTAAGAAAGTGATTACCAAGAAAGAGAATAAGAGAGAGAGAAAATTGCTGAAATTTTAAATCAGAAATGTTTAAGAATACACAAACTAATGTGTACCACTGTGAATACTATATATACATGTGTGTGTGTATGTGTATATATTCATATCTATAAATATATATTATATATTATAAATATATACAAAAATATAAATACATATGTAGTTTCTAATCTTGCTGAACTGTCTGTTCATCTTCTATCTTTATTCTAATCTGTCTATCTGGCATCTATCAGGTATGTATACATGTATGTATGTCTCAATCTATCTATCTACCTATCTGTCTATCTGGCATCCACCTCTATCTGTGGCAGTCAAGGGCCCTGAGATCTCCAACTTCAGGCAATAAAAATAAGCAGACCAGCCACTGATGCACTTAGATTCCTTCCTGCTATTTTTAGATAGGGACCTAGTATGGCAGAGGCATCAAAACAGACCCGTTCCTGGAAGGTACAGGACTCCTCTGAAGAGAAGTCCTTCTCTGGAAGAATCTCAGTTGACTTGATTAAACTCTCTTAGAAATGCAGTGAGACAGCCATTCTATTCCTTTCTCCTCTACCTCTGGTCACCGCCAATTTTTGATGGCTTCCCTTATCGCTGATCATCCTCATTTTCCTGCACAGGAGTTTTACCTAAAAATCTCTTGTAAATATAATACCCTCTGGGTTTCTGATACATGGACACCCTGGGAAATACCTTTCTGTTTGTGTATCAACCATATTTCACAAAACTGTTATAATACTAAGCTATTTAAGCAAATTGAAACCATGTTTCAAGAAAAAAACATGACAGCTTTTGAAAGAAAATAGTCACTTAATATTTCAAAATGAATGCAAAATAATCTTAGCAGTTGTACCTCATGTAGAGTGTTTATTTAATTCAATTTCACCTCACAGGAACCCACATGTGAATCTTAGAAGTCCTGGGTATTTTATCTTTGGATTGGTGCTCACATTCCAAGGAGGAGAGCCAAGATGAGGAGGCAAACATTTTCAAATGACCAACAAAATGCAGATTTGAATGAGTTTAAGTGGGGCCTGGATATTTATTTGACTCTCAAACTCAAGAGGCACCTCAAGGGGTATGGCTGAGGCTCAATGATTTGCATGTTGTTGCCGCAAATGAAAACTCTTTTGCATAGCTCTCCAGATTATTAGTAATTACCTGGTCTGCTCCAAGGGCTTGGGAAAGTTCATCGGGCAGGTCCTGTGCCTGGACACTAGTGTGCCCTGCCAGGAAATGTCTTGGTAGGTTCAGACGCTAAAGTAGTACATACAATAACTAGGATAATTAAGAGGAATACACTT
This sequence comes from Solenodon paradoxus, assembly GCA_004363575.1. Lineage (NCBI taxonomy): Eukaryota > Metazoa > Chordata > Mammalia > Eulipotyphla > Solenodontidae > Solenodon > Solenodon paradoxus. The sequence goes on along the minus strand of RJWH01003204.1, from coordinate 8,977 downwards.
AGAATCCAGATAACTACATGACAAGCAATTCTTACATTCCAAATTACCAGGCTCTCAGGGTCATCACAGTTCTAAAGGATTTGTTATTAGGAGGGGAGGTTCAGTTTGAATCGCAGCAATATGTCTGTATTTTTTACATATTGGAGGGGAAACTCCAGTCCATGTTAAATCTCAGACATGTTCATAACACTTACAGAGAACGAGATGAGATTCATCCTCGCGGTTCAGTGCAGAGGTGTGATATCGTGACATGAGCACTACATTCACAATGACTCACACGTCAAATCCGCGTGATGTTGTGATGTAATGTACCTTCACTGGAACAGTAGCAACAGCAAACCCTATCTATTTTGTCTTTGCTCCCATTTCCTGACACATCTCTCCTGAAAACCTTGCAATTTCCTGAGTGGTAGGGATAAGGTATGTGTCTTTTTTGCTTTTGTTTTTCATCGTAATGAGTCCTTTTCAATCATTTCTGAATTATTTCTAATGGGAAGACTCTTCTGGGCCTCAGATAGCTTCAGAATGGAGGCCAATTGTAGATGAACCAACCAGGTGACTAGAGGGTTTCAGCTCCTCCCCTGACCTCCAAGGTGGAGAGAGGGGCTAGAGATTGAGTTCAATAGCCAATACTTAATCAGTTATGCCTATGTCATGGAACTGCCATAGAAATCCTCAATGATGGGTTTCAGAAAGATTTCAGGTTGGTCCTGGGAGGATGGTTGTCTTCAATAGGGCATGGAAACTCTGAACTCTTCCCTTTATACCTTTCCTTTTACGTCTTCTTTCATTTGACTGTTCCTGAGTTACATCCCTTATAATAGAAAATAAATTGTTTTCCAGAGTTCTTTGAGCTGTTCTAAAAAATTATCAAGTCCAAGAAGCGGGTCATGGAAACTCCCAACTTTACAACCAGTCAGACGAATGGGTGGCCTATCGACTTGCAGCTGGTTTCTGAAGTGAAAGCAGTCTGGTGTGACTGTGGAGTCTGTACCAAGGCAGGGTAGTCGGCATCAAAATTGAATTAAATTACAGAGCATTAAGTTGGTGTCTGAAGGGTTGGAGATTTGGTCAGTGTGGGAGGAAAACACCAACAAATTTGGTGTTGGGAGTTACATCGTGAAAAACAGTTCAGAGGAGTTTTAGGAAATGATCCTTCTGTGTTACCTTTACCAAGCTCGGTAAGACTCCCAAGATCAAAATAATGGCAGCTTTTTAATAAAGCCCCTTCAATACATAGAATAAAGACTAAAGATAACTATATACTAACCAAAGTTTGACAGAGGTGGAGAGTTGATTTCAAATGTGCAGACATTTTTCCTTCATAAATTTTATTGAGGTATAATTTATATATGACAAACTATACCTAAAATAAGTAAATTCTGACCACTGTACACTCATGAATCACCACTATATCAAGACCTAGAAAATCTAATGAACACAGAGAGACTCTTCATTCCCCTTTTGGAGTCCATGCCTCTCTCTTAACCACAGATCCCACTGATCTATTGTCATTATGTTTTTATTTGTATTTTGTACAAATAAAATAATGAAAGTATGAATTATTTTATGACTGGCTTCTTTAGTTCAGTATAGTGCTTTTTAGGGATATACTTGGTGCAGGTGTATTCCTTTTTATTACTGACTCATATTCTATTATATATTCCACTAAGTGGTTATAGAATATTTTGTTCATCCTTTCACCTGTTGAAGGGCATTTGTTCCCTATACCTTCTCCCACATAGTTTTGGACTATTGGAATAATACATCTTTGAATATTTATGTACGTAAGTCTTTTGTGTAGACTTATATTTTCATTTCTCTTGGGTGTTTGCCAAGGAATGGAATGGCTAGGCAGTATAGTAGACACACAAAATTTTAAGCAATTGTTGTCTTAATCCCTTTAGACTGCTAAAACAGATTATGATAGACTAAGAGGCTTTCAAGCTACAGAAATATATTTTTCACAGATCTAAGGGCTGGTGGGTCCAAGATCCAGGAGTCGGCAGATTAAATGTCTAGTAGAATGGTCCTCAGACAGCTGTCTTCTCACATGATCAAAGGGAGTTCTTGGGGTCTTCTATCAGGGCACTAATTCAACATATGATGGGTCTACTCTCACGACCTAATCAATTCCCAAGGGCTGTACTTCATATATCATCACACCAAGGATTAGAATTCAACATATAAATTGGGGAGGTCACAAACCTTCAGTCTATACCAATTGCCAAATTGTTTTCTGAAACACTTTTGCTACCAACAGAATAATGAGTTTTCTAGTTGTTCTATATCCTTGTTAACATGTGATATTGTTCATCTTTTTAATTATAATCTAATAGGTGTGAAGCAATATTATTGTGATTTTGTGTTTTGCTGATTACTAAACATGATGAGCATATTTCACATACTTATTGCCATTTGTATATTATCTTTATGCTGTGTTTGTTCAAATAGCATACCCATTTCAAGTTGTTTACATTCTTATTATTAAGTGATTAAATTTTTTATATTTCTCCTTGTAAGACTTTTGTGAAATATGGTGAATATTTTCTGTGCCTTGCTTTGTTTTTTTGTTTGTTTGTTAAGTAAATAGTGTACTATGAAGAACTCTTTTTTGTTAAAAAATTCAATTTATTACCTTTTCCTTCTTGTTGTTTATACTTTTTCTATGATTTGCCTACTCCTAGTTTATAAATATTTTCCTCCTGCTTCTGTCTAGATTTATAATTATAGCTTTTACATCTAGCCTATGATATATTTTGTGTTAATTTTTTAATTTGGTTTAAAGTGTTTATTTTCACATTTTCCACATGGATATCCAGCTATTTCAGTACTATATCTTCCTTATTCATGGAATTCCTTGATTTCTTTGAATAATACCAATGATCATAGATTCACTAGTCTACCACTGCATTCTCTATTTTCTTCTACAATCTCCTGTCTATTGTTTAGTCAATATTATGACATTGTTGCGTTACAGTATGTCTTCAAATAGTCTTCTCGTTTTGCTCTTCTTTTTAACAATTGCTTTGTATTAGAGCTGTATATATTAGGTCATTAGAGCTTCTAAACAGCTTTTAGAATCAGCTTGTCAATTTCTACAGAAAAGTTTCCTGGGATTTTGAATGAATTTTATTGAATCCATAGATCAATTAGGAGAAAACTGACCTCTTAACAATATTGATTCTGAACAAATATGATATTATTTAGATATCATACTTCCTGCTAGCAATGTTCTATAATATTCAATGAAAAGGTCTTGCACATCTTTGCCAAGCTTCTAAGTATTTATGTTTTGACAATATTTTAAGTGGAATTTTAAAATTTCCATCTGCCACTGGTATTTAAAGTTGTTTGCCACTACTCTATTAAAGTGCTATTGAGTTTTGTACATTAAACTTATAGCCTATGACATTGCTAAATTTACTCGTCGACTCTAGTAGTTGTTTTATAGATTCTTGAGGATTTTCTATATAAACCATCCTGTCATTCACAAGTAGAGACATAAACTATTTCAATAGCAATCTTGTCTTTATGCTTTTTTTTCCTTGTCTAATGAAGTGTTAAGAGTAGATACCCTCACTTTGACTCTTTAGGAAGAAGTATTTAATATTTCATCTTAAAATATGATGTTAGTTGTAGGTTTATCACAAATATCCTTTATCAGTTTGGTTACCAGAAAAGGTTACTTCCTTTTCCTACGCTGCCAAAAGGATTGGGTTTTTTCTTTAATTATAAATGCTATTTAATTTTGTCAGGTTGTTTTCAGCATTTATTGATATACTCATTTGTTCAATTTATATGATGAATGCATTAATAGGTTTTTCCAATATTAAATAAAATTTCATTTCTGTATTTGAATTGCTGTGACTTATTATTCTTCCTCTACATCGCCAAATTTTATCTGCCAATGTTTTGTTCAAATATATTTTTGTCTCTGTTTATGATGGTACTGGTCTATAGTTTTCTTTCTTTGCATTATCTTTGCCTGGATTTGTTAAGAGTAAAACTGGCTTTAGAATGTAATTTGGAAAGAAATCACTTCTGTTTTTAAAGAACTTATGGAGTTTTTAAAGAAATTGAAGTATCATTTCTTGAGTTATGCTATAGAGAAATGTGTCTTAACTCATAACTTATTACTATCATTTATTATTACGTTTTTATAGCCTGATATTTACTTACTTTGTACATACTTTCCTCTAGCTTTTTTTAATTTTTTCTAATTTCTAATTTATCTTTTCTAGATAATTAAAATCTTCTCTTAGATAATTTAAACCTTTAATATAAACCTTTTAAAGTTATACATTTTATTTTATGTATACCATAACTGAATCCTACAACTTTTGAGATGTTGTATTTTCATTATCACTTATTTATTCCTTTGCAATGTCTTGTTTGCATGATGCGTTATCCAAAATTGTTTAATTTCCAAATATTTTTATTTTTCATAAATATCTTAATGTTTATTTTTAATTTGATTCTGTTATGTATAAAGAACAAATTATGTTTGGTGCAAACCTTTAAAATTTATTGAGGTTTCTTTTATGGTTCAATACATGATGATTTTTAATGAACATACCACTAGAACTTGAATGTGTACATTGCAATTTTTAGGCAGAATGTTCTATAAGTAGCAGTTAGGACAAGGTTGCTGACAGTGTCCAAGTTCTCAATGTCTGCTGATACTTTGCCTGTTTATTCTATCATTTTTTAAGAGAAAGATATTAAGTATCCTGTCTTGATTGCAGAAATACCACTTCTTTCAAATTTGCCATTTTTATTTCAAAATTTATTTCATTTTTTATTTTTTTTAGTAACCTTATTATTGGATGCATACATATATCAGTAATTCTTGATCAATCGAGTTAGTATATATTTGAGTCTTGCTTCATAAAGATTTTTATATTCTCTGGTTTTTAATGAGACTCTTAAACCTTTTAATGTTTAATGTAATTATTGCCATGGTTGGATTTGGCTTTACTATTTTACTGTCTGTATTCTTTCAATCTCCTTACTTTTTCTTCCCTGTGATTATTTGGATATTTTTTAAAATTTTATTTTGATTTTATTATTGGTCATAACTGTTTACACTATATTCAACGCTACTATACATTATAGTATTCTTAACATTTTACAGGATACTTTGGGTTAACATACACTTCACATAAAATAAAGAAACCTTATAACCATGTAGGCTCATTAAATTTACTAAATTTCACCATCCATGAAAAACAAGGTAAAAAAAGCTAATTGTCATCATAACATTATATTTCCTGGATTCCCTTGACACTGATAGTGGAGGTTTTAATAATAATTTATTACCAGCCCTCTTAGGCAACATGGTCCTATTCCTCATCATGCTCAGGATTCCTTGTAAAGATAACTTCTATGACATAGCGTCTGAGAAAGAGTAGCCTTGCAAGTTTGCATTGCTTTCAACACGAGACCTCTCCATTCGGCTAGGTATAGACAAATTCTTGAGAATCCTGTATATAGATTAGAGATGGCGGAATAGCCTAAGGTAAATCATCTGTCCAGTATGGACTAATGCAGCTATATTGTCTGAGAAGTATGGAGAGAATTTACTAAGTATGGATGAATAAAGAAACACTGTAAGACAGATTGAGATGATAAGGGACCAGGAAAATGTATGGTACAATTCAAAAACTGAATTGTATCACAACTAAGGAGCAGAGCCAAGATAATTGAGTAGAATAAAGAAAGCTAATTAGGTTAGGAAGAGAATGAAAAAGTTCACATAAAGACAGCAGAGTTCAAGCAAATGACCAAGTTGCATCTATAGCAGGGCTCTGGATGACAATGTGAAAGTTATTAGCACTGTTTATCCATTATTCCTTGTCCTTTAGGCACATGATCCAATTGCACTTTGAATCTCTTAGAGGCTGGTTGTCATCATGTAACTAGGACTGGTTTGAATGTTTTTTGAATTTAAATGGGTTTTTGAGTTTGAATGGGTTTTGAGCAGAATTTCTATATGTCACTTATGACCAGAATATTTGCCTGATGAGGTGAGACTTTCTGTAATCTTTTTCCCTCTGATACAATGACCAGCAATGCTCAATGCTGGGCCTGCTTCCCAAGCCCTAGGTCCTGAATAACCATCAAGAATAGAGGACTCAACTGACCCACAAAGACAAATGATGTAAACAAAAGTATACCTTTATTACCTCAGGCCCTGGATTTGAAGGATAATCAATCCAACCTGACTGTGAAAGAAAATTCACAAACTCTTGCTTTTGAAATCCCTAAAGTCAGCTTGGTACTAGCTACAGCCTTATGAGGTTTTACTGTCAGGTACTTCATAGTCCTGGGTTTCTGAGTGGTCTTCCATGCATTGAATTGTGTCCCCCTGAAATTCATATGTTGAAGTCTTAATCTCCTGTACCATAAAATGTGGTTGGATCTGGAGGCAGAATCTGTAAAGAGGTAATTAAGTTAAAATGAGGTTATAGAATGGGGCCCTAATCTAATGGGATTGATATCTTTTTAGGGAAAGGAAGAGAAACCAGAACAAAATGAATTATATGTGCTTACGAATCAAATGTGAGGAATTCCAATGAAATAATAGCTGGTGTCCCTCTTACATCCTGCATTGCTTCAACATACCTTGAATTATTAACACATGTCTAAGGAACAAATCTTTCAGGTTTCTGGAAACTACGGCTTAGACTTCAGATATAAAAGGTGTCATCCAGTTGGAGAAGTTTAGGAGTCAGATTTAATTCCTCCTTATTGATGAACCTCTGCCCGTTCTAACATCTTTGTTCATTGGGACAGACACTGAACTTTCCTCTGTCCTTCACATCTGTCATCTCTCACCTTCCCAACCTGGTCCAAGTGCATTCCCAACTATTTGCGTGTGTTGCATCACACATACACACTCACACTCATACCCATAGATTTATCCCTGCAAATCCCTAGAACCAGCATCCTATCTCACTGCCAATACTCACTGCAAACTGAGACATTCACCAAGTAAATTTGCAAATGTTTAAGTGAGTGTGCACACCTGAGTCTGCCTGTATTCTGGACCAGGAGGACCCCAGACACCTGCCCTGTTCCCAGGATAAGTCAGGAGCAGCACTGGGGAAACACCTCTGAGCTCATGGGTACTTGCCCTTGTAGGGATGGTGAAATTTACTCCCCAGGCACCTGAAACCAAGCAACCAGAAGTAGCCCTGTTTGTCCGACTTTTCAGTGTTATCCCCATTCTATGCTGACATACCAACCAGATTGCCTTCCTTGGGTGAAGCCCTCTCTGGAATACAAGAAGGGTGGGGAGACACTTGCTCATCACATGCCAAGCATCTATGAGTCTTATTTCACAACCTCCTCAAAACCACTCTCTAAAATCAGATTAATAATTTTCATTTTACACACAAGGACATGAAGGCACAAGAGGACTGTCATTTACTCCAAGTCACCTTGAGATATATAAGGTAAGGCAAGCGGGGAGGGCAGGGAGCTTCCATGTTCTCTTTCTCTGAATCGTCCCATGAATGACTAACCTAACCAAACTCAGTCCTTTTGGGGTCTTCAGGAAAGCCTCATTATATAGACATGACTTATTAAATCATTGACCATTGGCAGCAGAACTTAATCACTAGCTCCTCTCCCTTCTTCAGAAGTCAGGAGGTGAGACAGAAAGTTGCAGCCCTGAAATCACAGATTGGTTCCCCTGGTAACCAGGCCCTACCCTCAGGCTAACTTGGGGCTTTCCGAATGTCCTCTCATTAGTGTAACCAAAGATACCTTTCAGTGGAATTCCATTCAGCTATTAAAAAAGATGAAATCTTGCCTTTTGTAACAAACTGAGTGGAACTTGAGATGATTATGCTAAGAATAAACCAGAAAGAAAAAGCAAAATGCCAAATGGTTTTACCCACATGTGAACTATAAAGAAACAAAATTAATGAATTAATAAAACACAATAAAATTCTCTTATCCTTTGAAATCAAATCTGTGGTTACCAGAGGGGGGAGGAGGAAGAAGAAAGGGAACCTGGATACAAGGGGTAAAAATAGCCTGCACTAGAACTCTGGTAGTGGGTGTGGTACTATGTACACATTGACTAAGTGTGAATTCATTCTCCTGAAACTTACAGTGTGGTAGACAAATGAATCATTCATTTAAAAAAAAATCAAAACCAAGACATATTTTTGCTGTCGTCACTCAAGAAATTCCAAGAGTTTAAGTAACTGCATGCCAGGAACAATGAAGACCAAATTATCTATCATCTCTCTCTCTCTGTCTCTCTCTCTCTCTTTATATGTGTGAGTGTGTGTGTGTGTGTGTGTGTGTGTGTGTGTGTTCGTGATATATATATATATATATATATATGCACTTATATTTCTTATTATAAGTCTAAATCACAGTATCACAAACATCAGACACCTACTCTATGCCCAGCATGTAAGGACATATGGTTGGGTAGACATGAGCTAGGTCAGCCAAGGGTCATGAGGAGACCAGAGACCCATAAAATAGTGATGACCACAAGGGTCCAAAAGAACTATTTAGGCAAAAGGCAGAAAGAAACTACAGGGGCCAAGGAATACGGAATGGGGACTTTGAAACTACTGGCAGTTATGTGAAATACCCTCGAGGGGCAGCGCTGTTGTCCACCAAATGGGCTCCACCACCACCACCACCCCCGCCCCCAGATCAGGGGAGGATATACACTTGCCTCAAAGTGAGGCATGCTGCAAATCTCACCTCTCAAAACAACTGAAGTTACCCTTCAAACCTCTTCTGAATGCACTTTCCTGTTACTTATGAAATCTTGCTTGATTTTGCTTCTGCTGTCTGGTCTTGGGAATTCTTTCTCATATGAAAGATATGAAACAACCAAGGACCACTCTTTCATGCCAGTAACAAACACTATTTTAAATTATTTGGATGTATCAACTCACTTTAGCCCTCACATCACCTAATCTGCATTTTACAGAAAGGAAAC